>CM062475.1:41433091-41443091 GCA_031479575.1 Coregonus ussuriensis | reverse complement strand
TCAACCTCTCCTCTCCTCCAACTCTACCTCTACCTCTCCTCTCCTCCAACTCTACCTCTCCTCTCCTCCAACTCTACCTCTCCTCTCCTCCAACTCTACCTCTCCTCTCCTCTCCTCCAACTCTACCTCTCCTCTCCTCCAACTCTACCTCTCCTCTCCTCCAACTTTACCTCTCCTCTCCTCCAACTCTACCTCTCCTCTCCTCTCCTCCAACTCTACCTCAACCTCTCCTCTCCTCCAACTCTACCTCTCCTCCAACTCTACCTCTACCTCTCCTCTCCTCTCCTCCAACTCTACCTCTCCTCTCCTCCTCTCCTCTCCTCCAACTCTACCTCTCCTCTCCTCCAACTCTACCTCTCCTCTCCTCCAACTCTACCTCTCCTCTCCTCCAACTCTACCTCTACCTCTCCTCTCCTCCAACTCTACCTCTCCTCTCCTCCAACTCTACCTCTCCTCTCCTCCAACTCTACCTCTACTCTCCTCCAACTCTACCTCTCCTCTCCTCCAACTCTACCTCTCCTCTCCTCCTCTCCTCTCCTCCAACTCTACCTCTCCTCTCCTCCAATTCTACCTCTCTCTCCTCCAAATCTACCTCTCCTCTCCTCCAACTCTACCTCTCCTCTCCTCCAACTCTACCTCTCCTATCCTCCAACTCTACCTCTCCTCTCCTCCAACTCTTCCTCTCCTCCAACTCTACCTCTCCTCTCCTCCAACTCTACCTCTCCTCTCCTCCAACTCTACCTCTCCTCTCCTCCAACTCTACCTCTCCTCTCCTCTCCTCCAACTCTACCTCTCCTCTCCTCTCCTCCAACTCTACCTCTCCTCTCCTCTCCTCTACCTCTCCTCTCCTCTCCTCCAACTCTACCTCTCCTCTCCTCCAACTCTACCTCTCCTCTCCTCCAACTCTACCTCTCCTCTCCTCTCCTCCAACGCTACCTCTCCTCTCCTCCAACTCTACCTCTCCTCTCCTCTCCTCCAACTCTACCTCTCCTCTCCTCCAACTCTACCTCTCCTCTCCTCCAAATCTACCTCTCCTCCAACTCTACCTCTCCTCTCCTCCAAATCTACCTCTCCTCCAACTCTACCTCTCCTCTCCTCCAATTCTACCTCTCCTCTCCTCCAACTCTACCTCTCCTCTCCTCTCCTCCAACTCTACCTCTACCTCTACCTCTACCTCTACCTCTCCTCTCCTCCAACTCTACCTCTCCTCTCCTCCAACTCTACCTCTCCTCTCCTCCAACTCTACCTCTCCTCTCCTCCAACTCTACCTCTCCTCTCCTCCAACTCTACCTCTCCTCTCCTCCAACTCTACCTCTCCTCTCCTCCAACTCTACCTCTCCTCTCCTCCAACTCTACCTCTCCTCTCCTCTCCTCCAACTCTACCTCTCCTCTCCTCCAACTCTACCTCTCCTCTCCTCCAACTCTACCTCTCCTCTCCTCTCCTCCAACTCTACCTCTCCTCTCCTCTCCTCCAACTCTACCTCTCCTCTCCTCTACCTCTCCTCTCCTCCAACTCTACCTCTCCTCCAACTCTACCTCTCCTCTCCTCTCCTCCAACTCTACCTCTCCTCCAACTCTACCTCTCCTCTCCTCTCCTCCAACTCTACCTCTCCTCTCCTCCAACTCTACCTCTCCTCTCCTCCAACTCTACCTCTCCTCTCCTCTCCTCCAACTCTACCTCAACCTCTCCTCTCCTCCAACTCTACCTCTACCTCTCCTCTCCTCTCCTCCAACTCTACCTCTCCTCTCCTCCTCTCCTCTCCTCCAACTCTACCTCTCCTCTCCTCCTCTCCTCTCCTCCAACTCTACCTCTCCTCTCCTCCAACCCTACCTCTCCTCTCCTCCAACTCTACCTCTACCTCTCCTCTCCTCCAACTCTACCTCTCCTCTCCTCCAACTCTACCTCTCCTCTCCTCCTCTCCTCTCCTCCAACTCTACCTCTCCTCTCCTCCAATTCTACCTCTCCTCTCCTCCAAATCTACCTCTCCTCTCCTCCAACTCTACCTCTCCTCTCCTCCAAATCTACCTCTCCTCTCCTCCAACTCTACCTCTCCTCTCCTCCAACTCTACCTCTCCTCTCCTCCAACTCTACCTCTCCTCTCCTCCAACTCTACCTCTCCTCCAACTCTACCTCTCCTCTCCTCCAACTCTACCTCTCCTCTCCTCCAACTCTACCTCTCCTCTCCTCCAACTCTACCTCTCCTCTCCTCCACCTCTCCTCTCCTCCAACTCTACCTCTCCTCTCCTCCAACTCTACCTCTCCTCTCCTCCAACTCTACCTCTCCTCTCCTCCAACTCTACCTCTCCTCTCCTCCAACTCTACCTCTCCTCTCCTCCAACTCTACCTCTCCTCTCCTCCAACTCTACCTCTCCTCTCCTCTCCTCCAACTCTACCTCTCCTCCAACTCTTCCTCTCCTCCAACTCTACCTCTCCTCTCCTCCAACTCTACCTCTCCTCTCCTCCAACTTTACCTCTCCTCTCCTCCAACTCTACCTCTCCTCTCCTCTCCTCCAACTCTACCTCAACCTCTCCTCTCCTCCAACTCTACCTCTACCTCTCCTCTCCTCCAACTCTACCTCTCCTCTCCTCTACCTCTCCTCTCCTCTCCTCCAACTCTACCTCTCCTCTCCTCTCCTCCAACTCTACCTCTCCTCTCCTCCAACTCTACCTCTCCTCTCCTCCAACTCTACCTCTCCTCTCCTCCAACTCTACCTCTCCTCTCCTCCAACTCTACCTCTCCTCTCCTCTCCTCCAATGCTACCTCTCCTCTCCTCCAACTCTACCTCTCCTCTCCTCCAACTCTACCTCTCCTCTCCTCCAACTCTACCTCTCCTCTCCTCTCCTCCAAATCTACCTCTCCTCTCCTCTCCTCCAACTCTACCTCTCCTCTCCTCCAATTCTACCTCTCCTCTCCTCCAACTCTACCTCTCCTCTCCTCCAACTCTACCTCTACCTCTACCTCTACCTCTACCTCTCCTCTCCTCCAACTCTACCTCTCCTCTCCTCCAACTCTACCTCTCCTCTCCTCCAACTCTACCTCTCCTCTCCTCCAACTCTACCTCTCCTCTCCTCCAACTCTACCTCTCCTCTCCTCCAACTCTACCTCTCCTCTCCTCTCCTCCAACTCTACCTCTCCTCTCCTCCAACTCTACCTCTCCTCTCCTCTCCTCCAACTCTACCTCTCCTCTCCTCTACCTCTCCTCTCCTCTCCTCCAACTCTACCTCTCCTCCAACTCTACCTCTCCTCTCCTCTCCTCCAACTCTACCTCTCCTCTCCTCCAACTCTACCTCTCCTCTCCTCCCACTCTACCTCTCCTCTCCTCTCCTCCAACTCTACCTCTCCTCTCCTCCAACTCTACCTCTCCTCTCCTCCAACTCTACCTCTCCTCTCCTCCCCTCCAACTCTACCTCTCCTCTCCTCTCCTCCAACGCTACCTCTCCTCTCCTCCAACTCTACCTCTCCTCTCCTCCAACTCTACCTCTCCTCTCCTCCAACCCTACCTCTCCTCTCCTCCAACCCTACCTCTCCTCTCCTCCAACCCTACCTCTCCTCTCCTCCAACTCTACTTCTCCTCTCCTCCAACTCTACCTCTCCTCTCCTCCAACTCTACCTCTCCTCTCCTCTCCTCTCCTCCAACTCTACCTCTCCTCTCCTCTCCTCCAACTCTACCTCTCCTCTCCTCTCCTCCAACTCTACCTCTCCTCTCCTCTCCTCCAACTCTACCTCTCCTCTCCTCCAACTCTACCTCTCCTCTCCTCCAACTCTACCTCTCCACTCCTCCAACACTACCTCTCCTCTCCTCCAATTCTACCTCTCCTCTCCTCCAACTCTACCTCTCCTCTCCTCCAACTCTACCTCTCCTCTCCTCCAACTCTACCTCTCCTCTCCTCCAACTCTACCTCTCCTCTCCTCTCCTCTCCTCCAACTCTACCTCTCCTCTCCTCCAACTCTACCTCTCCTCTCCTCTCCTCCAACTCTACCTCTCCTCTCCTCTCCTCCAACTCTACCTCTCCTCTCCTCTCCTCCAACTCTACCTCTACCTCTCCTCTCCTCTCCTCTCCTCCAACTCTACCTCTCCTCTCCTCCAACTCTACCTCTCCTCTCCTCTCCTCTCCTCCAACTCTACCTCTCCTCTCCTCCAACTCTACCTCTCCTCTCCTCCAACTCTACCTCTCCTCTCCTCCAACTCTACCTCTCCTCTCCTCTCCTCCAACACTACCTCTCCTCTCCTCCAACTCTACCTCTCCTCTCCTCTCCTCCAACTCTACCTCTCCTGTCCTCTCCTCCAACTCTACCTCTCCTCTACCTCTCCTGTCCTCCATCTTTCCACTCCTCTCCATCTAACTCTACATCTCCTCTAACCTTCTCTCACTCTCTAACACTTTAGTGGTCGGTTGTTCCTGATCTCGACCAAGGCTGGTTCTCTGGGTATCAACCTGATAGGATCTAACCGTGTCATCATATTCGACGCGTCTTGGAACCCGTCGTACGACATCCAGAGCATCTTCAGGATCTACCGCTTCGGACAGCTCAAGACTTGCTACGTCTACCGATTCCTGGCTCAGGTAATCAGCCCAGGCGGTCAATTCAATGAAGTTAGTCAGCCAGCCAGTCAACCAGTCATTCAGTCAGCCAGTCAGCCAGCCAGTTAGTCATTAATCCAGTCAGTCAGTCAGTCAATCGATCACATAATACCCAGCAGAGTTCAGACTAAAACCAGGACAACAAAGTAATATATGAATGGGTATTGTAGTGGTAGGTTTGGCATAACAGATTGTGACTTGTTTGAGCATCGTAAACTTTGTCAGGCAGTGATGTATTCAGGGTTCATTGTAACGTTACCCCATAGACTTTGTCAGACAGTGATGTATTCAGGGTTAATTCTAACGCTATTCTGTATTTAGTGCACTACTTTTAATAATAATAATAATAATAATAATAATATGCCATTTAGCAGATGCTTTTATCCAAAGCGACTTACAATCATGCGTGCATAAATTTGTTTTTTTTGTGTATGGGTGGTCCCGGGGATTGAACCCACTACCTTGGCGTTACAAGCGCCGTGCTCTACCAGCTGAGCTACAGAGGACCACTTTTGACCCATAGGGAATAGGGTGCCATTTGGGACGTAGAATAAGTGTTTCTTCTCTGGCTAGAGAGCATCTTGAGATATAAAGATTGTTAGTTTTTTTGCGCTTGGCCTTGTTTCTCTCCCTCTCCCTCTCCCTCTCCCTCTCCCTCTCCCTCTCCCTCTCCCTCTCCCTCTCCCTCTCCCTCTCCCTCTCCCTCTCCCTCTCCCTCTCCCTCTCTCTCTCTCTCTCTCTCTCTCTCTCTCTCTCTCTCTCTCTCTCTCTCTCTCTCTCTCTCTCGCACATATATATATATAATGTATCTGTAATGGCCTACATAACCTTGTTGACCTCATTTTCTACCTGCTGGGATTTGACCGCTGCCTGAGCAAGACCATT
Organism: Coregonus ussuriensis; assembly: GCA_031479575.1. Lineage (NCBI taxonomy): Eukaryota > Metazoa > Chordata > Actinopteri > Salmoniformes > Salmonidae > Coregonus > Coregonus ussuriensis. Next base: position 41,437,621 of record CM062475.1, on the reverse strand, counting down.
TCTGAATAGTTGGTCTGCATTCTACTCTGACTGGGATGTAAACCTGTCCCTCTAACCTCTTCCCCTCAGGGTACTGTAGATGTAAACCTGTCCCTCTTCCCCTCTCAGGGTACTGTAGATGTAAACCTGTCCCTCTTCCCCTCTCAGGGTACTGTAGATGTAAACCTGTCCCTCTTCCCCTCTCAGGGTACTGTAGATGTAAACCTGTCCCTCTTCCCCTCAGGGTACTGTAGATGTAAACCTGTCCCTCTTCCCCTCAGGGTACTGTAGATGTAAACCTGTCCCTCTTCCCCTCTCAGGGTACTGTAGATGTAAACCTGTCCCTCTTCCCCTCTCAGGGTACTGTAGATGTAAACCTGTCCCTCTTCCCCTCTCAGGGTACAATGGAAGAGAAGATCTACGACCGCCAGGTGGCTAAACAGTCTCTGTCCTCCAGAGTGGTGGATCAACAGCAAATAGAGAGACACTTCACCATGAATGAGCTGACAGAGCTCTACGCCTTTGAACCTGACCTTCTGGATGATCCCACTGGCAAGAAGAGCAAGAGGACCACTCCCATGCTGCCAAAGGTACAGAGGCAGGATGGGATGGCTGGGGGTGGGGTGGGGTGGGTGTAGGCTCTCTTGAACAGAGAAAGGTAACGTAATGTACACTGCCGGTCAAAAGTTTTTGAACACCTACTCATTCAAGGGTTGTTCTTTATTTTGACTATTTTCTACATTGTAGAATAACAGTGAAGACATCAAAACTATGAAATAACACATATGGAATCATGTAGTAACCAAAAAAGTGTTAAACAAAGCAAAATATATTTTATATTTGAGATTCTTCAAATAGCCACCCTTTGCCTTGATGACAGCTTTACACACTCTTGGCATTCTCTCAACCAGCTTCACCTGGAATGCTTTCCCAACAGTCTTGAAGGAGTTCCCTCATATGCTGAGCACTTGTTGGCTGCTTTTCCTTCACTCTGCCGTCCGAATCATCCCAAACCATCTCAATTTGGTTGAGGTCGGAGGATTGTGGAGGCCAGGTCATCTGATGCAGCACTCATCACGCTCGTTCTTGGTAAAATAGCCCTTACACAGCCTGGAGATGTGTTGGGTCATTGTCCTGTTGAAAAACAAATGATAGTCCCACTAAGCCCAAACCAGATGGGATGGCGTATCGCTGCAGAATGCTGTGGTAGCCATGCTGGTTAAGAGTGAATTCTAAATAAATCACAGACAGTGTCACCAGCAAAGCACCCCCACACCATAACAACACCTCCTCCATGTTTTACGGTGGGAACTACACATGAGGAGATCATCCGTTCACCCACACAGTGTCTCACAAAGACACGGCGGTTGGATCCAAAAATCTCCAATTTGGACTCCAGACCAAAGGACTCATTTCCACCGGTCTAATGTCCATTGCTCGTGTTTCTTGGCCCAAGCAAGTCTCTTCTTCTTATTGGTGTCATTTAGTAGTGGTTTCTTTGCAGCAATTCGACCATGAAGTCCTGATTCACACTCTCTGGGTCTTCCTTTCCTGTGGCGGTCCTCATGAGAGCCAGTTTCATCATAGCGCTTGATGGTTTTTGCGAATGCAAAATTGATTGACCTTCATGTCTTAAAGTAATGATGGACTGTCGTTTCTCTTTGCTTATTTGAGCTGTTCTTGCCATAAATGGACTTGGTCTTTTACCAAATAGGGCTATCTTCTGTATACCCCCCCCTAACTTGTCACAACACAACTGATTGGCTCAAACGCATTAAGAAGGAAAGAAATTCCACAAATTAACTTTTAAAAAGGCACACCTGTTAATTGAAATGCATTCCTGGTGACTACCTCATGAAGCTGTTTGAGAGAATGCCAAGAGTGTGCAAAGCTGTGATCAAGGCAAAGGGTGGCTACTTTGAAGAATCTCAAATCTAAAATATATTTTGATTTGTTTAACACTTTTTTGGTTACTAAATGATTCCATATGTGTTATTTCATAGTTTTGATGTCTTCACTGTTATTCTACAATGTAGAAAATAGTAAAAAATAAAGAAAAAACGTTGAATGAGTAGGTGTGTCCAAACTTTTGACCGGTAGTGTACGTTCTGTACCAGGACTATGGGATGTGACTAATAACGAGGAACAATTGTTTCACTGGTTATTTGGACGAATCACGATTTTGTGTGTGCAACCTCACCTGTCATCTCAGAATCTGGGAAGTGGAGGGAAGATAAAGCCCAGCTGGCCCCCTGCTCACTGAGATAAGGCCCAGTTGGCCCCCTGCTCACTGAGATCAGGCTCACTGAGATCAGGCCCAGCTGGCCCCCTGCCCCCTGAGATAAGGCCCAGCTGGCCCCCTGCTCACTGAGATCAGGCTCACTGAGATCAGGCCCAGCTGGCCCCCTGCTCACTGAGATAATGCCCAGCTGGCCCCCTGCTCACTGAGATCAGGCCCAGCTGGCCCCCTGCTCACTGAGATCAGGCCCAGCTGGCCCCCTGCTCACTGAGATCTGGCCCCCTGCTCACTGAGATCAGGCTCACTGAGATCAGGCCCAGCTGGCCCCCTGCTCACTGAGATCAGGCTCACTGAGATCAGGCCCAGCTGGCTCCCTGCTCACTGAGATCAGGCCCAGCTGGCCCCCTGAGATCAGGCCCAGCTGGCCCCCTGCTCACTGAGATCAGGCCCAGCTGGCCCCCTGCTCACTGAGATCAGGCCCAGCTGGCCCCCTGCTCACTGAGATCAGGCCCAGCTGGCCCCCTGCTCACTGAGATCTGGCCCCCTGCTCACTGAGATCAGGCCCAGCTGGCCCCCTGCTCACTGAGATCAGGCCCAGCTGGCCCCCTGCTCACTGAGATCTGGCCCCCTGCTCACTGAGATAAGGCCCAGCTGGCCCCCTGCTCACTGAGATCTGGCCCCCTGCTCACTGAGATAAGGCCCAGCTGGCCCCCTGCTCACTGAGATCTGGCCCCCTGAGATCAGGCCCAGCTGGCCCCCTGAGATCAGGCCCAGCTGGCCCCCTGAGATCAGGCCCAGCTGGCCCCCTGAGATCAGGCCCAGCTGCCTGATCCCCTGAGATCAGGCCCAGCTGCCTGATCCCCTGAGATCAGGCCCAGCTGCCTGATCCCCTGAGATAAGGCCCAGCTGCCTGATCCCCTGAGATAAGGCCCAGCTGCCTGATCCCCTGAGATAAGGCCCAGCTGGCCCCCTGAGATAAGGCCCAGCTGGCCCCCTGAGATAAGGCCCAGCTGGCCCCCTGAGATAAGGCCCAGCTAGCCCCCTGAGATAAGGCCCAGCTGGCCCCCTGCTCACTGAGATCTGGCCCCCTGCTCACTGAGATCAGGCCCAGCTGTCCCCCTGCTCACTGAGATCTGACCCCCCTGCTCACTGAGATCAGGCCCAGCTGGCCCCCTGCTCACTGAGATCAGGCCCAGCTGGCCCCCTGAGATAAGGCCCAGCTGGCCCCCTGCTCACTGAGATCAGGCCCAGCTGGCCCCCTGCTCACTGAGATCTGGCCCCCTGCTCACTGAGATCTGGCCCCCTGAGATCTGGCCCCCTGCTCACTGAGATCTGGTCCCCTGCTCACTGAGATCTGGCCCCCTGCTCACTGAGATCAGGCTCACTGAGATCAGGCCCAGCTGGCCCCCTGCCCCCTGAGATAAGGCCCAGCTGGCCCCCTGCTCACTGAGATCAGGCTCACTGAGATCAGGCCCAGCTGGCCCCCTGCTCACTGAGATAAGGCCCAGCTGGCCCCCTGCTCACTGAGATCAGGCCCAGCTGGCCCCCTGCTCACTGAGATCTGGCCCCCTGCTCACTGAGATCAGGCTCACTGAGATCAGGCCCAGCTGGCCCCCTGCTCACTGAGATCAGGCTCACTGAGATCAGGCCCAGCTGGCTCCCTGCTCACTGAGATCAGGCCCAGCTGGCCCCCTGAGATCAGGCCCAGCTGGCCCCCTGCTCACTGAGATCAGGCCCAGCTGGCCCCCTGCTCACTGAGATCAGGCCCAGCTGGCCCCCTGCTCACTGAGATCAGGCCCAGCTGGCCCCCTGCTCACTGAGATCTGGCCCCCTGCTCACTGAGATCAGGCCCAGCTGGCCCCCTGCTCACTGAGATCAGGCCCAGCTGGCCCCCTGCTCACTGAGATCTGGCCCCCTGCTCACTGAGATAAGGCCCAGCTGGCCCCCTGCTCACTGAGATCTGGCCCCCTGCTCACTGAGATAAGGCCCAGCTGGCCCCCTGCTCACTGAGATCTGGCCCCCTGAGATCAGGCCCAGCTGGCCCCCTGAGATCAGGCCCAGCTGGCCCCCTGAGATCAGGCCCAGCTGACCCCCTGAGATAAGGCCCAGCTGGCCCCCTGAGATAAGGCCCAGCTGGCCCCCTGAGATAAGGCCCAGCTGGCCCCCTGAGATAAGGCCCAGCTGGCCCCCTGAGATAAGGCCCAGCTGGCCCCCTGAGATAAGGCCCAGCTAGCCCCCTGAGATAAGGCCCAGCTGGCCCCCTGCTCACTGAGATCTGGCCCCCTGCTCACTGAGATCAGGCCCAGCTGTCC
>CM062475.1:41415591-41428091 GCA_031479575.1 Coregonus ussuriensis | reverse complement strand
AGACTTGACCCTGTATTCACACACAGAATAGTTGGGTGGCAGATTGCCATCTGTCCTCTTTAGTACGGCTATCCTTTAAGTATCTCTCTCTGGTTTTCTAGTGAGGGATCCAGGATCAAAGACACTGACAACACAGAACCTGTTGGCAGGACAGGCAGTTGTAACAAATGGACTACCCCTCACCCTCTCTTTTCCTCTCCCCTCACCCTCTCTTTTCTTCTCCTCTCCCCTCACCCTCTCTTTTCTTCTCCTCTCCCCTCACCCTCTCTTCTCTTCTCCTCTCACCCTCTCTTCTCCTCTCACCCTCTCTTCTCCTCTCATCCTCTCCTCTCACCCTCTCTTCTCCCCTCACCCTCTCTTCTCTTCACCCCTCACCTTCTCTTCTCCTCTCCTCTCACCCTCTCTTCTCCTCTCCTCTTACCCTCTCTTCTCCTCTCCTCTCACTCGCTCTTCTCTCCTCACCCCTCACCTTCTCTTCTCCTCTCCTCTCACCCTCTCTTCTCCTCACCCCTCACCCTCTCTTCTCCTCACCCCTCACCCTCTCCTCTCCTCTCACCCTTTCCTCTCCTCTCACCCTCTCTTCTCCTCTCCTCTCTTTTCCTCTCCCCTCACCCTCTTTTCTTCTCCTCTCCTCTCACCCTCTCTTCTCTTCTCTCCCCTCACCCTCTCTTCTCCTCTCACCCTCTCTTCTCCTCTCATCTCCTCTCACCCTCTCTTCTCCTCTCACCCTCTCTTCTCCTCTCACCCTCTCTTCTCCTCTCCTCTCCCCCTCTCTTCTCCTCTCCTCTCACCCTCTCTTCTCCTCACCCCTCACCCTCTCCTCTCCTCTCACCCTCTCTTCTCCTCACCCCTCACCCTCTCTTCTCCTCACCCCTCACCCTCTCCTCTCACCCTTTCCTCTCCTCTCACCCTCTCTTCTCCTCTCCTCTCTTTTCCTCTCCCCTCACCCTCTCTTTTCTTCTCCTCTCCTCTCACCCTCTCTTCTCTTCTCCTCTCCCCTCACCCTCTCTTCTCTTCTCCTCTCCCCTCACCCTCTCTTCTCCTCTCACCCTCTCCTCTCCTCTCACCCTCTCCTCTCCTCTCACCCTCTCTTCTCCTCTCACCCTCTCTTCTCCCCTCACCCTCTCTTCTCCTCTCACCCTCTCCTCTCCTCTCACCCTCTCCTCTCCTCTCACCCTCTCTTCTCCTCTCACCCTCTCTTCTCCTCTCACCCTCTCCTCTCCTCTCACCCTCTCTTCTCTTCTCCCCTCACCCTCTCTTCTCCTCACCCTCTCTTCTCTTCTCCCCTCACCCTCTCTTCTCTTCTCTTCTCCCCTCACCCTCTCTTCTCCTCACCCCTCACCCTCTCTTCTCCTCTCCTCTCACCCTCTCTGCTCCTCCCCCCTCACCCTCTTCACCCCTCACCCTCTTCACCCCTCACCCTCTCTTCCCCTCACCCTCTCTTCTCCTCCCCCCTCACCCTCTTCTCCTCTCCTCTCTTCTCATCTCACCCTCTCTTCTCCTCTCCTCTCACCCTCTCTTCTCCTCCCCCCTCACCCTCTTCTCCTCTCCTCTCTTCTCCTCTCACCCTCTCTTCTCGTCTCCCCTCACCCTCTCTTCCCCTCACCCCAAGTAGTTGTTCTAGTCTCCATCTCCCTCCCTCCGTCAGTCTACCTGATGGTGTGTCATTACTCCATCCCTCTATTTAAGACACTCCTTGTCTGCATCCAAAATCCAAATGGCACCCTATTCCCAATAGAGTGCACTACTTTAGACCAGAGCCCTGTGGGACCTATGGGACCTGGTTAAGAGGAGTGCACTAAATACGTAATAGGGTGTCATTCAGGACTCCCGTCTAGAGTAGTGAACACTAGTTGGAGACAAAGGAAGCAGCTTGTTTCCGCCTAATGACAAGGTAGGGAGCTGCCAGGGGCCACGAACCAGACACTGGAGAAGCCCCAACACACACACACACACACACACACACACACACACACACACAGGCAGGCAGGTACATAAGGGGACCTGCTGGCCCAGGTGTGTTCCCAGCTCTCAGCAGGTGATATAGACTTTAGCTGCTGTACAGGACTGACAGGCCAGTCTCTACTGTCTGACTGGAGCTCTACAGGACTGACAGGCCAGTCTCTACTGTCTGGAGCTCTACAGGACTGACAGGCCAGTCTCTACTGTCTGACTGGAGCTCTACAGGACTGACAGGCCAGTCTCTACTGTCTGTCTGGAGCTCTACAGGACTGACAGGCCAGTCTCTACTGTCTGACTGGAGCTCTACAGGACTGACAGGCCAGTCTCTACTGTCTGACTGGAGCTCTACAGGACTGACAGGCCAGTCTCTACTGTCTGGAGCTCTACAGGACTGACAGGCCAGTCTCTACTGACTGGAGCTCCAGGACTGACAGGCCAGTCTCTACTGTCTGACTGGAGCTCTACAGGACTGACAGGCCAGTCTCTACTGTCTGGAGCTCTACAGGACTGACAGGCCAGTCTCTACTGTCTGGAGCTCTACAGGATTGACAGGCCAGTCTCTACTGTCTGACTGGAGCTCTACAGGACTGACAGGCCAGTCTCTACTGTCTGACTGGAGCTCTACAGGACTGACAGGCCAGTCTCTACTGTCTGACTGGAGCTCTACAGGACTGACAGGCCAGTCTCTACTGTCTGACTGGAGCTCTACAGGACTGACAGGCCAGTCTCTACTGTCTGGAGCTCTACAGGACTGACAGGCCAGTCTCTACTGTCTGACTGGAGCTCTACAGGACTGACAGGCCAGTCTCTACTGTCTGGAGCTCTACAGGACTGACAGGCCAGTCTCTACTGTCTGACTGGAGCTCTACAGGACTGACAGGCCAGTCTCTACTGTCTGGAGCTCTACAGGACTGACAGGCCAGTCTCTGCTGTCTGACTGGAGCTCTACAGGACTGACAGGCCAGTCTCTACTCTCTGACTGGAGCTCTACAGGACTGACAGGCCAGTCTCTACTGTCTGACTGGAGCTCTACAGGACTGACAGGCCAGTCTCTACTGTCTGACTGGAGCTCTACAGGACTGACAGGCCAGTCTCTACTGTCTGGAGCTCTACAGGACTGACAGGCCAGTCTCTACTGTCTGACTGGAGCTCTACAGGACTGACAGGCCAGTCTCTACTGTCTGACTGGAGCTCTACAGGACTGACAGGCCAGTCTCTACTGTCTGGAGCTCTACAGGACTGACAGGCCAGTCTCTACTGTCTGGAGCTCTACAGGACTGACAGGCCAGTCTCTACTGTCTGACTGGAGCTCTACAGGACTGACAGGCCAGTCTCTACTGTCTGGAGCTCTACAGGACTGACAGGCCAGTCTCTACTGTCTGACTGGAGCTCTACAGGACTGACAGGCCAGTCTCTACTGTCTGACTGGAGCTCTACAGGACTGACAGGCCAGTCTCTACTGTCTGACTGGAGCTCTACAGGACTGACAGGCCAGTCTCTACTGTCTGACTGGAGCTCTACAGGACTGACAGGCCAGTCTCTACTGTCTGGAGCTCTACAGGACTGACAGGCCAGTCTCTACTGTCTGACTGGAGCTCTACAGGACTGACAGGCCAGTCTCTACTGTCTGACTGGAGCTCTACAGGACTGACAGGCCAGTCTCTACTGTCTGGAGCTCTACAGGACTGACAGGCCAGTCTCTACTGTCTGACTGGAGCTCTACAGGACTGACAGGCCAGTCTCTACTGTCTGGAGCTCTACAGGACTGACAGGCCAGTCTCTGCTGTCTGACTGGAGCTCTACAGGACTGACAGGCCAGTCTCTACTCTCTGACTGGAGCTCTACAGGACTGACAGGCCAGTCTCTACTGTCTGACTGGAGCTCTACAGGACTGACAGGCCAGTCTCTACTGTCTGACTGGAGCTCTACAGGACTGACAGGCCAGTCTCTACTGTCTGGAGCTCTACAGGACTGACAGGCCAGTCTCTACTGTCTGGAGCTCTACAGGACTGACAGGCCAGTCTCTACTGTCTGGAGCTCTACAGGACTGACAGGCCAGTCTCTACTGTCTGTCTGGAGCTCTACAGGACTGACAGGCCAGTCTCTACTGTCTGACTGGAGCTCTACAGGACTGACAGGCCAGTCTCTACTGTCTGACTGGAGCTCTACAGGACTGACAGGCCAGTCTCTACTGTCTGGAGCTCTACAGGACTGACAGGCCAGTCTCTACTGTCTGGAGCTCTACAGGACTGACAGGCCAGTCTCTACTGTCTGACTGGAGCTCTACAGGACTGACAGGCCAGTCTCTACTGTCTGACTGGAGCTCTACAGGACTGACAGGCCAGTCTCTACTGTCTGGAGCTCTACAGGACTGACAGGCCAGTCTCTACTGTCTGACTGGAGCTCTACAGGACTGACAGGCCAGTCTCTACTGTCTGACTGGAGCTCTACAGGACTGACAGGCCAGTCTCTACTGTCTGACTGGAGCTCTACAGGACTGACAGGCCAGTCTCTACTGTCTGACTGGAGCTCTACAGGACTGACAGGCCAGTCTCTACTGTCTGGAGCTCTACAGGACTGACAGGCCAGTCTCTACTGTCTGACTGGAGCTCTACAGGACTGACAGGCCAGTCTCTACTGTCTGACTGGAGCTCTACAGGACTGACAGGCCAGTCTCTACTGTCTGGAGCTCTACAGGACTGACAGGCCAGTCTCTACTGTCTGACTGGAGCTCTACAGGACTGACAGGCCAGTCTCTACTGTCTGGAGCTCTACAGGACTGACAGGCCAGTCTCTACTGTCTGACTGGAGCTCTACAGGACTGACAGGCCAGTCTCTACTGTCTGGCGCTCTACAGGACTGACAGGCCAGTCTCTACTGTCTGGAGCTCTACAGGACTGACAGGCCAGTCTCTACTGTCTGGAGCTCTACAGGACTGACAGGCCAGTCTCCACTGTCTGGAGCTCTACAGGACTGACAGGCCAGTCTCTACTGTCTGGAGCTCTACAGGACTGACAGGCCAGTCTCTACTGTCTGACTGGAGCTCTACAGGACTGACAGGCCAGTCTCTACTGTCTGGAGCTCTACAGGACTGACAGGCCAGTCTCCACTGTCTGGAGCTCTACAGGACTGACAGGCCAGTCTCTACTGTCTGACTGGAGCTCTACAGGACTGACAGGCCAGTCTCTACTGTCTGACTGGAGCTCTACAGGACTGACAGGCCAGTCTCTACTGTCTGTCTGGAGCTCTACAGGACTGACAGGCCAGTCTCTACTGTCTGGAGCTCTACAGGACTGACAGGCCAGTCTCTACTGTCTGGAGCTCTACAGGACTGACAGGCCAGTCTCTACTGTCTGGAGCTCTACAGGACTGACAGGCCAGTCTCTACTGTCTGGAGCTCTACAGGACTGACAGGCCAGTCTCTACTGTCTGACTGGAGCTCTACAGGACTGACAGGCCAGTCTCTACTGTCTGGAGCTCTACAGGACTGACAGGCCAGTCTCTACTGTCTGTCTGGAGCTCTACAGGACTGACAGGCCAGTCTCTACTGTCTGGAGCTCTACAGGACTGACAGGCCAGTCTCTACTGTCTGTCTGGAGCTCTACAGGACTGACAGGCCAGTCTCTACTGTCTGGAGCTCTACAGGACTGACAGGCCAGTCTCTACTGTCTGTCTGGAGCTATACAGGACTGACAGGCCAGTCTCTACTGTCTGGAGCTCTACAGGACTGACAGGCCAGTCTCTACTGTCTGACTGGAGCTCTACAGGACTGACAGGCCAGTCTCTACTGTCTGACTGGAGCTCTACAGGACTGACAGGCCAGTCTCTACTGTCTGACTGGAGCTCTACAGGACTGACAGGCCAGTCTCTACTGTCTGACTGGAGCTCTACAGGACTGACAGGCCAGTCTCTACTGTCTGTCTGGAGCTCTACAGGACTGACAGGCCAGTCTCTACTGTCTGACTGGAGCTCTACAGGACTGACAGGCCAGTCTCTACTGTCTGACTGGAGCTCTACAGGACTGACAGGCCAGTCTCTACTGTCTGCTGGAGCTCTACAGGACTGACAGGCCAGTCTCTACTGTCTGGAGCTCTACAGGACTGACAGGCCAGTCTCTACTGTCTGACTGGAGCTCTACAGGACTGACAGGCCAGTCTCTACTGTCTGACTGGAGCTCTACAGGACTGACAGGCCAGTCTCTACTGTCTGACTGGAGCTCTACAGGACTGACAGGCCAGTCTCTACTGTCTGACTGGAGCTCTACAGGACTGACAGGCCAGTCTCTACTGTCTGGAGCTCTACAGGACTGACAGGCCAGTCTCTACTGTCTGACTGGAGCTCTACAGGACTGACAGGCCAGTCTCTACTGTCTGTCTGGAGCTCTACAGGACTGACAGGCCAGTCTCTACTGTCTGACTGGAGCTCTACAGGACTGACAGGCCAGTCTCTACTGTCTGACTGGAGCTCTACAGGACTGACAGGCCAGTCTCTACTGTCTGGAGCTCTACAGGACTGACAGGCCAGTCTCTACTGTCTGGAGCTCTACAGGACTGACAGGCCAGTCTCTACTGTCTGACTGGAGCTCTACAGGACTGACAGGCCAGTCTCTACTGTCTGGAGCTCTACAGGACTGACAGGCCAGTCTCTACTGTCTGGAGCTCTACAGGACTGACAGGCCAGTCTCTACTGTCTGACTGGAGCTCTACAGGACTGACAGGCCAGTCTCTACTGTCTGACTGGAGCTCTACAGGACTGACAGGCCAGTCTCTACTGTCTGACTGGAGCTCTACAGGACTGACAGGCCAGTCTCTACTGTCTGACTGGAGCTCTACAGGACTGACAGGCCAGTCTCTACTGTCTGGAGCTCTACAGGACTGACAGGCCAGTCTCTACTGTCTGACTGGAGCTCTACAGGACTGACAGGCCAGTCTCTACTGTCTGGAGCTCTACAGGACTGACAGGCCAGTCTCTACTGTCTGACTGGAGCTCTACAGGACTGACAGGCCAGTCTCTACTGTCTGGAGCTCTACAGGACTGACAGGCCAGTCTCTAGCTGTCTGACTGGAGCTCTACAGGACTGACAGGCCAGTCTCTACTCTCTGACTGGAGCTCTACAGGACTGACAGGCCAGTCTCTACTGTCTGACTGGAGCTCTACAGGACTGACAGGCCAGTCTCTACTGTCTGACTGGAGCTCTACAGGACTGACAGGCCAGTCTCTACTGTCTGGAGCTCTACAGGACTGACAGGCCAGTCTCTACTGTCTGGAGCTCTACAGGACTGACAGGCCAGTCTCTACTGTCTGGAGCTCTACAGGACTGACAGGCCAGTCTCTACTGTCTGTCTGGAGCTCTACAGGACTGACAGGCCAGTCTCTACTGTCTGACTGGAGCTCTACAGGACTGACAGGCCAGTCTCTACTGTCTGACTGGAGCTCTACAGGACTGACAGGCCAGTCTCTACTGTCTGGAGCTCTACAGGGACTGACAGGCCAGTCTCTACTGTCTGGAGCTCTACAGGACTGACAGGCCAGTCTCTACTGTCTGACTGGAGCTCTACAGGACTGACAGGCCAGTCTCTACTGTCTGACTGGAGCTCTACAGGACTGACAGGCCAGTCTCTACTGTCTGGAGCTCTACAGGACTGACAGGCCAGTCTCTACTGTCTGACTGGAGCTCTACAGGACTGACAGGCCAGTCTCTACTGTCTGACTGGAGCTCTACAGGACTGACAGGCCAGTCTCTACTGTCTGGAGCTCTACAGGACTGACAGGCCAGTCTCTACTGTCTGACTGGAGCTCTACAGGACTGACAGGCCAGTCTCTACTGTCTGGAGCTCTACAGGACTGACAGGCCAGTCTCTACTGTCTGTCTGGAGCTCTACAGGACTGACAGGCCAGTCTCTACTGTCTGGAGCTCTACAGGACTGACAGGCCAGTCTCTACTGTCTGACTGGAGCTCTACAGGACTGACAGGCCAGTCTCTACTGTCTGGAGCTCTACAGGACTGACAGGCCAGTCTCTACTGTCTGGAGCTCTACAGGACTGACAGGCCAGTCTCTACTGTCTGGAGCTCTACAGGACTGACAGGCCAGTCTCCACTGTCTGGAGCTCTACAGGACTGACAGGCCAGTCTCTACTGTCTGGAGCTCTACAGGACTGACAGGCCAGTCTCTACTGTCTGACTGGAGCTCTACAGGACTGACAGGCCAGTCTCTACTGTCTGGAGCTCTACAGGACTGACAGGCCAGTCTCCACTGTCTGGAGCTCTACAGGACTGACAGGCCAGTCTCTACTGTCTGACTGGAGCACTACAGGACTGACAGGCCAGTCTCTACTGTCTGACTGGAGCTCTACAGGACTGACAGGCCAGTCTCTACTGTCTGTCTGGAGCTCTACAGGACTGACAGGCCAGTCTCTACTGTCTGGAGCTCTACAGGACTGACAGGCCAGTCTCTACTGTCTGGAGCTCTACAGGACTGACAGGCCAGTCTCTACTGTCTGGAGCTCTACAGGACTGACAGGCCAGTCTCTACTGTCTGGAGCTCTACAGGACTGACAGGCCAGTCTCTACTGTCTGACTGGAGCTCTACAGGACTGACAGGCCAGTCTCTACTGTCTGGAGCTCTACAGGACTGACAGGCCAGTCTCTACTGTCTGTCTGGAGCTATACAGGACTGACAGGCCAGTCTCTACTGTCTGGAGCTCTACAGGACTGACAGGCCAGTCTCTACTGTCTGTCTGGAGCTCTACAGGACTGACAGGCCAGTCTCTACTGTCTGGAGCTCTACAGGACTGACAGGCCAGTCTCTACTGTCTGTCTGGAGCTATACAGGACTGACAGGCCAGTCTCTACTGTCTGGAGCTCTACAGGACTGACAGGCCAGTCTCTACTGTCTGACTGGAGCTCTACAGGACTGACAGGCCAGTCTCTACTGTCTGACTGGAGCTCTACAGGACTGACAGGCCAGTCTCTACTGTCTGACTGGAGCTCTACAGGACTGACAGGCCAGTCTCTACTGTCTGACTGGAGCTCTACAGGACTGACAGGCCAGTCTCTACTGTCTGTCTGGAGCTCTACAGGACTGACAGGCCAGTATCTACTGTCTGTCTGGAGCTCTACAGGACTGACAGGCCAGTATCTACTGTCTGTCTGGAGCTCTACAGGACTGACAGGCCAGTATCTACTGTCTGGAGCTCTACAGGACTGACAGGCCAGTCTCTACTGTCTGGAGCTCTACAGGACTGACAGGCCAGTCTCTACTGTCTGACTGGAGCTCTACAGGACTGACAGGCCAGTCTCTACTGTCTGACTGGAGCTCTACAGGACTGACAGGCCAGTCTCTACTGTCTGACTGGAGCTCTACAGGACTGACAGGCCAGTCTCTACTGTCTGACTGGAGCTCTACAGGACTGACAGGCCAGTCTCTACTGTCTGGAGCTCTACAGGACTGACAGGCCAGTCTCTACTGTCTGTCTGGAGCTATACAGGACTGACAGGCCAGTCTCTACTGTCTGACTGGAGCTCTACAGGACTGACAGCAGCATGGCCATAGAGGAGGTGGAGGAGGTGGGGGGGAGATGACCATAGGGGAGTAGCATGGCCATAGAGGAGGTGGGGGGGAGATGACCATAGGGGAGCAGCATGGCCATAGAGGAGGTGGGGGGGAGATGACCATAGGGGAGCAGCATGGCCATAGAGGAGGTGGGGGGGAGATGACCATAGGGGAGCAGTAGCATGGCCATAGAGGAGGTGGAGGAGGTGGGGGGGAGATGACCATAGGGGAGTAGCATGGCCATAGAGGTGGAGGAGGTGGGGGGGAGATTACCATAGGGGAGCAGCATGGCCATAGAGGAGGTGGAGGAGGTGGGGGGGAGATGACCATAGGGGAGTAGCATGGCCATAGAGGAGGTGGAGGAGGTGGGGGGGAGATGACCATAGGGGAGCAGCATGGCCATAGAGGGAGGGAGGGAGGGGGGGGGGGGAGATGACCATAGGGGAGCAGCATGGTCATAGGGGCCATTTCATAGTGTGTGTGTCCTAGCTGACAGCTCCTTCTCTCCTGAAGGACCCCCTGACCCTAACCCTAACCTGACCCTAACCTGACCCTAACCCTAACCTGACCCTAACCTGAATCTAACCCGACCCTAACCCGACCCTGACCCTAACCTGACCTGACCCTAACTGTCCTGTAACCTCTCTCCTGTAGGACCCCTTCCTAGCTGAGCTGCTCCACAGCAATAAGGAGCAGATAGTGGGCTATCATGAACACGACTCCCTGCTGGATCACAAGGAAGAGGAGGCTCTCAGCGAGGAGGACCGCAAAGCAGCGTGGGCCGAGTACGAGGCGGAGAAGAAGGTACCCAGACACGCAGTCATGCAGACAGACAGGAGACAGGCAGACAGACAGGCAGACAGACAGGCAGACAGGCAGGCAGACAGACAGGCAGACAGACAGGCAGACAGACAGGCAGACAGACAGGCAGACAGACAGGCAGACAGACAGGCAGACAGGCAGGCAGACAGACAGACAGGCAGACAGACAGGCAGACAGACAGGCAGACAGACAGACAGGCAGACAGACAGGCAGACAGACAGGCAGACAGACAGACAGGCAGACAGACAGACAGACCCTGAACAGCTTCTACCCCCAAGCCATAAAACTGATAAATAGTTAGTCCGGGTAGCTATTGGTTAAATATTTAACTATCTGCATTGACCTTCTACCTGGACTATCTGCACTGACCCGTTAAGCTTGGCCCTTTAAGCTTGGCCCTTCGGCGCGGCTGGATTTTAGAGAACATTTTAGAGGCCCTATCTTGGCAGTGTAGAGACTTTTTATATTTTTATATTTAAGACAATTTCCTGCAATTCTACAAATTTCTCCATGGCGCTGAGAGAAAATGTTTCCCTTTTAAAGCTTATTTCCTGCGATTCTCTGCATTTTGTGTTCTTTTGCACAAACATAACAAAATCAATACTGCTAAATTAATTTTTTGGGGAATTTAAATTCTCCCTGACTGTCTAGCTTTTATTTTGGTGATTGTTAGTTCTCAAAGATGATCTTATTAAAAAAATATGTACTGTGCATTCGGAAAGTATTCAGACCCCTTGACTTTTTCCACATTTTGTTACGTTACAGCCTTATTCTAAAATGGATTAAATTGTTTTTTTCCCTCATCAATCTACACACAATAGCCCATAATGACAAAGCAAGTACTTTGTTGAAGCACCTTTGGCAGCGATTACAGCCTTGAGTCTTCTTGGGTATGACGCTACAAGCTTGGCACACCTGTATTTGGGGAGTTTCTCCCATTCTTCTCTGCAGATCCTCTCAAGCTCTGTCAGGTTGGATGGGGAGCGTCGCTGCACAGCTATTTTCAGGTCTCTCCAAAGATGTTAGATCGGGTTCAAGTCCAGGCTCTGGCTGGTCAACTCAAGGACATTCAGAGAAGCCACTCCTGCGTTGTCTTGGCTGTGTGCTTAGGGTCAATGTCCTGTTGGAAGGTGAACCTTCGCCCCAGTCTGAGGTCCTGAGCGCTCTGGAGCAGGTTTTCATCAAGGATCTCTCTGTACTTTGCTCTGTTCATCTTTGCCTCGATCCTGACTAGTCTCCCAGTCCCTGCCGCTGAAAAACATCCCCACAGCATGATGCTGCCACCACAATACTTCACCGTAAGGATGGTGCCAGGTTTCCTCCAGACGTGACACTTGGCATTCAGGCCAAAGAGTTCAATCTTGTTTTCATCAGACCAGAGAATCTTGTTTCTCATGGTCTGAGAGTCTTTAGGTGCCTTTTGGCAAACTCCAAGCGGGCTATCATGTGCCTTTTACTGAGGAGTGGCTTCCATCTGGCCACTCTACCATAAAGGCCTGATTGGTGGAGTGCTGCAGAGATGGTTGTCCTTCTGGAAGGTTCTTCCATCTCCACAAAGGAACTCTGGAGCTCTCTGAGTGACCGTCGGGTTCTTGGTCACCTCCCTGACCAAGGCTCTTCTCCCCCAATTGCTCAGTTTGACTGGGCGGCCAGCTCTAGGAAGAGTCTTGGTGGTTCCAAACTTCTTCCATTTAAAGAATGATGGAGGCCACTGTGTTCTTGGGGACCTTCAATGCTGCAGAAATGTTTTGGTGTCCTTCCCCAGATCTGTGCCTCGACACAATCCTGTCTCGGAGCTCTACGGACTTCCTTCGACCTCCATGAAATGGTTTTGCTCTAACGTGCACTGTCAACTGTGGGACCTTATATAGAAAGGTGTGTGCCTTTCCAAATCATGTCCAATCAATTGAAATTACCACAGGTGGACTCCAATCAAGTTGTAGAAACATCTCAAGGATGATCAATGGAAACAGGATTTCGAGTCTCATAGCAAAGGGTCTGAATACTTTCTGTTTTTTTTATTTTTTATACATTTGCAAAAATTTCTAACAACCTGTTTTCACTTTGTCATTATGGGGTATTGTGTGTAGATTGATGGGGGGAAGTAATTTAATCAATTTTAGAACAAGGCTTTAACTTAGACTGACTGGGAGACAGGGAGGG
>CM062475.1:41308091-41410591 GCA_031479575.1 Coregonus ussuriensis | reverse complement strand
GCCAGTTAGTGCCCCTCCCACTCCCATGACCCTGCCAGTTAGTGCCCCTCCCACTCCCATGACAGCTGCTTTTTCTAAGAAGTAGTGGTTCTAGATTCAACCCAGTACTCTAAATCCCTCTATATACAGTGGGGAGAACAAGTATTTGATACACTGCCGATTTTGCAGGTTTTCCTACTTACAAAGCATGTAGAGGTCTGTGATTTTTATCATAGGTACACTTCAACTGTGAGAGACGGAATCTAAAACAAAAATCACATTGTATGATTTTTAAGTAATTAATTTGCATTTTATTGCATGACATAAGTGTTTGATACATCAGAAAAGCAGAACTTAATATTTGGTACAGAAACCTTTGTTTGCAATTACAGAGATCATACGTTTCCTGTAGGTCTTGACCAGGTTTACACACACTGCAGCAGGGATTTTGGCCCACTCCTCCAGACAGACCTTCTCCAGATCCTTCAGGTTTCGGGGCTGTCGCTGGGCAATACGGACTTTCAGCTCCCTCCAAAGATTTTCTATTGGGTTCAGGTCTGGAGACTGGCTAGGCCACTCCAGGACCTTGTGATGCTTCTTACGGAGCCACTCCTTAGTTGCCCTGGCTGTGTGTTTCGGGTCGTTGTCATGCTGGAAGACCCAGCCACGACCCATCTTCAATGCTCTTACTGAGCGAAGAAGGTTGTTGGCCAAGATCTCGCGATACATGGCCCCATCCATCCTCCCCTCAATACGGTGCAGTCGTCCTGTCCCCTATGCACAAAAGCATCCCCAAAGAATGATGTTTCCACCTCCATGCTTCACGGTTGGGATGGTGTTCTTGGGGTTGTACTCATCCTTCTTCCTCCAAACATGGCGAGTGGAGTTTAGACCAAAAAGCTCTATTTTTGTCTCATCAGACCACATGACCTTCTCCCATTCCTCCTCTTGATCATCCAGATGGTCATTGGCAAACTTCAGACGGGCCTGGACATGCGCTGGCTTGAGCAGGGGGACCTTGCGTGCGCTGCAGAATTTTAATCCATGACGGCGTAGTGTGTTACTAATGGTTTTCTTTGAGACTGTGGTCCCAGCTCTCTTCAGGTCATTGACCAGGTCCTGCCGTGTAGTTCTGGGCTGATCCCTCACCTTCCTCATGATCATTGATGCCCCACGAGGTGAGATCTTGCATGGAGCCCCAGACCGAGGGTGATTGACCGTCATCTTGAACTTCTTCCATTTTCTAATCATTGCGCCAACAGTTGTTGCCTTCTCACCAAGCTGCTTGCCTATTGTCCTGTAGCCCATCCCAGCCTTGTGCAGGTCTACAATTTTATCCCTGATGTCCTTACACAGCTCTCTGGTCTTGGCCATTGTGGAGAGGTTGGAGTCTGTTTGATTGAGTGTGTGGACAGGTGTCTTTTATACAGGTAACAAGTTCAAACAGGTGCAGTTAATACAGGTAATGAGTGGAGAACAGGAGGGCTTCTTAAAGAAAAACTAACAGGTCTGTGAGAGCTGGAATTCTTACTGGTTGGTAGGTGATCAAATACTTATGTCATGCAATAAAATGCAATTGAATTACTTAAAAATCATACAATGTGATTTTCTGGATTTTTGTTTTAGATTCCGTCTCTCACAGTTGAAGTGTACCTATGATAAAAATTACAGACCTCTACATGCTTTGTAAGTA
The DNA here is from genome assembly GCA_031479575.1 of Coregonus ussuriensis. Taxonomy (NCBI): domain Eukaryota; kingdom Metazoa; phylum Chordata; class Actinopteri; order Salmoniformes; family Salmonidae; genus Coregonus; species Coregonus ussuriensis. The sequence goes on along the minus strand of CM062475.1, from coordinate 41,408,919 downwards.
GGGAAAACCTGCAAAATCGGCAGTGTATCAAATACTTGTTCTCCCCACTGTATACATGAGGGTTAAATACAGCCGGACCACTGGAATGTGTGTTTTGATGTGTACGTTGGATCTGAACTGTTTTAATTGGAATTTCCCAATTAAACGTGCACCCTTTTTCTACAACTGTAGGATTTGATCAACGAGGGCCGTCAGAAGGTGATGGAGGCCACCAACGCTCTCAAGTTCCTCCCCAGAGAATCTCTAGAGGACACCATCGGGAGAGTGGTGAGTGGAAGGGGAGAGGGAGAGGGAGAGGAGAGGGGAGAGGGAGAGGAGAGGGAGAGGAGAGGGAGGGGAGAGCAGTGGGCGGCAGGTAGCTTAGTGGGTAAGAGCGTTGTTCCAGTAACCGAAAGGTCGCTGGTTCTAATCCCCGAGCCGACTAGGTGAAAAATCTGTTGATGTGCCCTTAAGCAAGGCACTTAACCCTAATTGCTCCTGTAAGTCGCTCTGGATAAGAGCGTCTGCTAAATGACTAAAATGTAAAATGTAAAATGAGAGGAGAGGGAGGGGAGAGGGAGAGGAGAGGGGGAGGAGGGGGGGGGGGAGGGGAGGGGGGGAGAGGGGAGAGGGAGAGGAGGGAGAGGGACAACCTAACCAGAGAATCTCTAGAGGACACCATCAGGAGAGTGGAGGGAGAGAAGGAGAGAATGTATTTTTGGGTATGTACTGGATGAATGCTGAAGTCCTCACCATCTCTTCAGTTGTCTATCCTCCTAAGAACCTGTGTTGAAGACGTGAGGTGTGAAGATGTTTTAGTTGTATGGCCTGTTTGATGAGTTGTTAGGACTGTGACCAGTCTCCTCCTCCTCTCCTCTCCTCTCCTCTCCTCTCCTCTCCTCTCCTCTCCTCTCCTCTCCTCTCCTCTCCTCTCCTCTCCTCTCCTCTCCTCTCCTCTCCTCTCCTCTCCTCTCCTCTCCTCTCCTCTCCTCTCCTCTCCTCTCCTCTCCTCTCCTCTCCTCTCCTCTCCTCTCCTCTCCTCTCCTCTCCTCTCCTCTCTCCTCCAGTGGAAGGAGAACCCAGCCCTAACGGAGGGCCAGGTCCAGTCCATGGCTCTGGGGAGACAGGCCACTGTAGAGATGGAGCTCAAACATAGAGAAGCTGTCTACAGAGACGTCCTCAATAAGCAACAGACCGTAAGATCACAACTTCTAACCTAACCTGACGTGACCTAACGTAACGTGACCTGACACGACACAACCTAAAACGTTTTCTTTCCACCTGCTATCTAAACCTCTCCTGCTTCTCCTTCTATTGTTCAGGCTGATCACCACGTAGCCTCAATCCCTCTCTCCCTCCCTCCCTCCCTCCCTCCCTCCCTCCCTCCCTCTCTCCCTCCCTCCCTCCCTCCATCTCTTCCTCCCTCCCTCCATCTCTCCCTCCCTCCATCTGTCTCTCTATGATGGACATTCAGAAAGCCTAACCTCCCCTCCCTCCATCTGTCTCTCTATGATGGACATTCAGAAAGCCTAACCTCCCCTCCCTCCATCTGTCTCTCTATGATGGACATTCAGAAAGCCTAACCTCCCCTCCCTCCCCTCCACAGCTGATGATGTACGTTCAGACAGCCTAACCTCCCCTCCCTCCCCTCCACAGCTGATGATGTACGTTCAGAAGGTGATCACCAACAGGAAGGTGAGGGAGCAACAGATCGCCATGGCGAACCAGGCCCAGCTGATGAGCCAGATGAACGGCATGCTGGGAGCTGGAGGCATGAGCCAGATGGATCTCTTGGGGTTGTACCAACAGATGGGGGCGTTACAGGGTCTACCCACCCACCCCTCCATGGGCGGCAAGAACCCCGGCCCCTCCAAGGGCAACCTGTAGGGGGAGATGGGGACCCAGGGCCTGCTCCAGATTGTACCCTATTTATTCCCTACATAGTGCACTATCCATATTGGCTCTGTTCAAAAGTAGTGCACTATGTAGGGAATAGTGTATCATTTGGGACTCAGACCTACTCACTGTCTCACTCAGTAGGCTGCTCCGTCTCCTATGTAGTGCGCTAGATGGACCCGGAGCCCTGGGGTTTTGGTTAGATGTAGTGCACTAGGTAGGGGATAGGGTGTGATCTGGGACGTAGCCGCTGTCTACAACCCTTCTTCCCTGGGGAGGGGAGAGACGTTACAGAGAAGACTGGTCTCCGATCCCTCATCACTCCATCCACCTCTCCTGTCTCCTGAAGGAGCAGAGCAGAAAGCAGGGAGTGACATCATGTATAGGGACTGTATGATGGGGTTTAGCTATTTCATTTGAAATTCTGTATATACCGCCTTAATGTTATTCAAGTTCTCTTCTGTCTTTAGTTTTCATGTATTTAAAAGAGCGTAAGTAAAGGGAAAACGTTTTTGCCCCAAATGCTTTTAAGCATTGTGTTATTCTTTCCCCTTAAAGGAGGGTTGAATTCATTAATTGATTATTCTGTAAGTTGTGTTTTGATACAGTTTTAATGAATGCATGTCTATCTAAATAAACACCAGATTGGGACCATAGTTCTGACTAACTGATGACAGGACTGTTTTAGGATATTAAACATCTAGAAGATTAGATCCCCTGTAGAACCCACCCTCCACCAAGACAGGCAGGCAGACACAGGCAGACAAACAAACAGGCAGGCAGGCAGGCAGGCAGGCAGGCAGGCAGGCAGGCAGGCAGGCAGGCAGACAGACAGGCAGGCAGGCAGACAGGCAGCGGTGCTGGTCTTTTGAGAGATTCTGATGCGTAGCCATGACAAGAAAAAAACATCCAAATAAAAATGAGGGCCTTATTTCCATTTCCTAACGTTTAGTGTGTAAAGAGATTTCAGATAACATGTATTTTCTATCTGCTTCTAGCCCTTAATATTTCCACTATTCTAGCCCCCCCCTCACTCGCTTCTTCAGGACTCTCTCTTTGTAAAGCTCATGTTGTTGTCAAGTTGTTGCCGAGCTCCATATCATGTTGTTGTCTTCCTGATCCAACCCTGGTGGAGGACTGGCTAGAGGAGGTTGTTTTGGTATGGGTGGCCCCAGCGGGAATCAAACTCACTATCTTGACGTTACAAGTGCCAGGATCAACTGACCCACAAAGGACTATGAAGTTTGACACTGTAGCTTTTAAATCAGGACCCGATCCTTTCAAAAAGTGTTTGCACCTTCTGATTCTAATTGAGATTCCAGTGATCCATTCCTTATCCAGACCTGGGTTAGTGTTGAGCAGCACCAGACCTGGGTTAGTGTTGAGCAGCACCAGACCTGGTTAGTGTTGACCTGGGTTAGTGTTGAGCAGGACCAGACCTGGGTTAGTGTTGAGCAGCACCAGACCTGGGTTAGTGTTGAGCAGCACCAGACCTGGGTTAGTGTTGAGCAGCACCAGACCTGGGTTAGTGTTGAGCAGCACCAGACCTGGGTTAGTGTTGAGCAGCACCAGACCTGGGTTAGTGTTGAGCAGCACCAGAAAGAAAACTGACAAACAGGGAGGGATATACCTGAATTTGTACAATATGAAACGCTGGTTTACTTGTCCATTGCTTTAATGAACACAACCCAGGCCTATCCTAGTTCTCTACCCAGGCTACCTGTTCTCTACTATTGTAGGCACCCAGGCTACCTGTTCTCTACTATAGGAGGCACCCAGGCTACCTGTTCTCTACTAAGGCACATGTTTCTGCTCCTAAATAGAAGTTGAAGTGTTGTAGCTGTTGAGAGGAAGAGATGACTGACCTGTAAATTGTGTTTTGATACAGTTTTAATGTATGCATGTCTATCGAAAGAAACACCAGAGTGGGACCTGATTGACAGGAGACAGATGAGGTGTATTTCTGAAATGTAGCTCTACTCTGCCGCTCTACCAAGAATGTTCTTCTCATGTTTAGCAAATACACCAACTAGTTTTTTTTTTTTGCCATTCATTGATTAATCTGAACCGCTACTATCTTTAAGTATTTAATATAACATTTAATAAAGTGACCAAAAGGGTGACCACCTTTTGTTTTTGTGGTGTTTCTTTCACTGACTACAACACAGGGGACAGGGAATACTGACTACAACACAGGGGACAGGGAATACTGACTACAACACAGGGGACAGTGAATACTGACTACAACACAGGGGACGGTGAATACTCACTGCAACACAGGGGACAGGGAATACTGACTACAACACAGGGGACAGTGAATACTGACTACAACACAGGGGACGGTGAATACTGACTACAACACAGGGGACCGTGAATACTGACTACAACACAGGGGACCGTGAAAACTGACTACAACACAGGGGACAGTGAATACTGACTACAACACATGGCACAGTGAATACTCACTACAACACAGGGGACAGTGAATACTGACTACAACACAGGGGACTGTGAATACTGACTACAACACAGGGTAGATTGACTACAACACAGGGGACAGTGAATACGGACTACAACACAGGGGACAGTGAATACTGACTACAACACAGGGGACAGTGAATACTGACTACAACACAGGGGACAGTGAATACTGACTACAACACAGGGGACAGTGAATACTGACTACAACACAGGGGACAGTGAATACTGACTACAACACAGGGGACAGTGAATACTAACTACAACACAGGGGACAGTGAATACTGACTACAACACAGGGGACAGTGAATACTGACTACAACACAGGGGACAGTGAATACTGACTACGACACAGGGTACTGTGAATACTGACTACGACACGGGACAGTGAATACTGACTACAACACATGGCACAGTGAATACTCACTACAACACAGGGGACAGTGAATACTGACTACAACACAGGGGACTGTGAATACTGACTACAACACAGGGTAGATTGACTACAACACAGGGGACAGTGAATACGGACTACAACACAGGGGACAGTGAATACTGACTACAACACGGGACAGTAAATACTGACTACAACACAGGGGACAGTGAATACTCCAACACAGGGGACAATGAATACTGACTACAACACAGGGGACAGTGAATACTGACTACAACACGGGACAGTGAATACTGACTACAACACGGGACAGTGAATACTGACTACAACACAGGGGACAGTGAATACTGACTACAACACAGGGGACAGTGAATACTGACTACAACACATGGCACAGTGAATACTCACTACAACACAGGGGACAGTGAATACTGACTACAACACAGGGGACAGTGAATACTGACTACAACACGGGACAGTAAATACTGACTACAACACAGGACAGTAAATACTGACTACAACACAGGGGACAGTTAATACTGACTACAACACAGGGGACAGTGAATACTGACTACAACACAGGGGACAGTGAATACTGACTACAACACAGGGGACAGTGAATACTGACTACAACACAGGGGACAGTGAATACTGACTACAACACATGGCACAGTGAATACTGACTACAACACAGGGGACAGTGAATACTGACTACAACACAGGGGGCAGTGAATACTGACTACAACACAGGGGACAGTGAATACTGACTACAACACAGGGGACAGTGAATACTGACTACAACACAGGGCACAGTGAATACTGACTACAACACAGGGCACAGTGAATACTGACTACAACACAGGGCACAGTGAATACTGACTACAACACAGGGCACAGTGAATACTGACTACAACACAGGGAGCAGTGAATACTGACTACAACACAGGGCACAGTGAATAGTGACTACAACACAGGGTACAGTGAATACTGACTACAACACAGGGCACAGTGAATAGTGACTACAACATCGTGAATATTGACTACAATACAGTTAATACTGACTACAACACAGGGCACAGTTAATACTGACTACAACACAGGGGACAGTGAAAACTGACTACAACACAGGGGACAGTGAATACTGACTACAACACAGGGTACATTGAATACTGACTACAACACAGGGTACAGTGAATACTGACTACAACACGGGACAGTGAATACTGACTACAACACATGGCACAGTGAATACTCACTACAACACAGGGGACTGTGAATACTGACTACAACACAGGGTAGATTGACTACAACACAGGGGACAGTGAATACTGACTACAACACGGGACAGTAAATACTGACTACAACACAGGGGACAGTGAATACTCACTAAAACACAGGGGACAATGAATACTGACTACAACACAGGGGACAGTGAATACTGACTACAACACAGGGGACAGTGAATACTGACTACAACACAGGGGACAGTGAATACTGACTACAACACGGGACAGTGAATACTGACTACAACACAGGGGACAGTGAATACTGACTACAACACATGGCACAGTGAATACTCACTACAACACAGGAGACAGTGAATACTGACTACAACACAGGGGACAGTGAATACTGACTACAACACAGGGGGCAGTGAATACTGACTACAACACAGGGGACAGTGAATACTGACTACAACACAGGGGACAGTGAATACTGACTACAACACAGGGGACAGTGAATACTGACTACAACACAGGGCACATTGAATACTGACTACAACACAGGGCACAGTGAATACTGACTACAACACAGGGGGAAGTGAATACTGACTACAACACAGGGCACAGTGAATACTGACTACAACACAGGGGACTGTGAATACTGACTACAACACAGGGGGCAGTGAATACTGACTACAACACAGGGGGCAGTGAATACTGACTACAACACAGGGTACAGTGAATACTGACTACAACACGGGACAGTGAATACTGACTACAACACATGGCACAGTGAATACTCACTACAACACAGGGGACAGTGAATACTGACTACAACACAGGGGACAGTGAATACTGACTACAACACAGGGCACATTGAATACTGACTACAACACAGGGCACAGTGAATACTGACTACAACACAGGGGACATTGAATACTGACTACAACACAGGGTACATTGAATACTGACTACAACACAGGGTACAGTGAATACTGACTACAACACGGGACAGTGAATACTGACTACAACACATGGCACAGTGAATACTCACTACAACACAGGGGACTGTGAATACTGACTACAACACAGGGTAGATTGACTACAACACAGGGGACAGTGAATACTGACTACAACACGGGACAGTAAATACTGACTACAACACAGGGGACAGTGAATACTCACTAAAACACAGGGGACAATGAATACTGACTACAACACAGGGGACAGTGAATACTGACTACAACACAGGGGACAGTGAATACTGACTACAACACAGGGGACAGTGAATACTGACTACAACACAGGGCACATTGAATACTGACTACAACACAGGGCACAGTGAATACTGACTACAACACAGGGGGAAGTGAATACTGACTACAACACAGGGCACAGTGAATACTGACTACAACACAGGGGACTGTGAATACTGACTACAACACAGGGGGCAGTGAATACTGACTACAACACAGGGGACAGTGAATACTGACTACAACACAGGGTACAGTGAATACTGACTACAACACGGGACAGTGAATACTGACTACAACACATGGCACAGTGAATACTCACTACAACACAGGGGACAGTGAATACTGACTACAACACAGGGGACTGTGAATACTGACTACAACACAGGGTAGATTGACTACAACACAGGGGACAGTGAATACGGACTACAACACAGGGGACAGTGAATACTGACTACAACACGGGACAGTAAATACTGACTACAACACAGGGGACAATGAATACTGACTACAACACAGGGGACAGTGAAAACTGACTACAACACAGGGGACCGTGAATAATGACTACAACACAGGGGACAGTGAATACTGACTACAACACAGGGGACAGTGAATACTGACTACAACACAGGGGACAGTGAATACTGACTACAACACATGGCACAGTGAATACTCACTACAACACAGGAGACAGTGAATAATGACTACAACACAGGGGACAGTGAATACTGACTACAACACGGGACAGTAAATAATGACTACAACACGGGACAGTAAATACTGACTACAACACAGGGGACAGTGAATACTCACTACAACACAGGGGACAATGAATACTGACTACAACACAGGGGACAGTGAATACTAACTACAACACAGGGGACAGTGAATACTGACTACAACACAGGGGACAGTGAATACTGACTACAACACAGGGGACAGTGAATACTGACTACAACACATGGCACAGTGAATACTCACTACAACACAGGAGACAGTGAATACTGACTACAACACAGGGGACAGTGAATACTGACTACAACACAGGGCACAGTGAATACTCACTACAACACAGGGGACAGTGAATACTGACTACAACACAGGGGACTGTGAATACTGACTACAACACAGGGTAGATTGACTACAACACAGGGGACAGTGAATACTGACTACAACACGGGACAGTAAATACTGACTACAACACAGGGGACAGTGAATACTCACTACAACACATGGCACAGTGAATACTCACTACAACACAGGGGACAGTGAATACTGACTACAACACAGGGGACAGTGAATACTGACTACAACACAGGGGACAGTGAATACTGACTACAACACAGGGGACAGTGAATACTGACTACAACACAGGGGACAGTGAATACTGACTACAACACATGGCACAGTGAATACTCACTACAACACAGGAGACAGTGAATACTGACTACAACACAGGGGACAGTGAATACTGACTACAACACAGGGGGCAGTGAATACTGACTACAACACAGGGGACAGTGAATACTGACTACAACACAGGGGACAGTGAATACTGACTACAACACAGGGGACAGTGAATACTGACTACAACACAGGGCACAGTGAATACTGACTACAACACAGGGCACAGTGAATACTGACTACAACACAGGGGGAAGTGAATAGTGACTACAACATCGTGAATATTGACTACAATACAGTTAATACTGACTACAACACAGGGCACAGTTAATACTGACTACAACACAGGGGACAGTGAAAACTGACTACAACACAGGGGACAGTGAATACTGACTACAACACAGGGTACAGTGAATACTGACTACAACACGGGACAGTGAATACTGACTACAACACATGGCACAGTGAATACTCACTACAACACAGGGGACAGTGAATACTGACTACAACACAGGGGACTGTGAATACTGACTACAACACAGGGTAGGTTGACTACAACACAGGGGACAGTGAATACGGACTACAACACAGGGGACAGTGAATACTGACTACAACACGGGACAGTAAATACTGACTACAACACAGGGGACAGTGAATACTCACTACAACACAGGGGACAATGAATACTGACTACAACACAGGGGACAGTGAAAACTGACTACAACACAGGGGACAGTGAATAATGACTACAACACAGGTGACAGTGAATACTGACTACAACACAGGGGACAGTGAATACTGACTACAACACAGGGGACAGTGAATACTGACTACAACACATGGCACAGTGAATACTCACTACAACACAGGAGACAGTGAATAATGACTACAACACAGGGGACAGTGAATACTGACTACAACACAGGGGACAGTGAATACTGACTACAACACATGGCACAGTGAATACTCACTACAACACAGGAGACAGTGAATACTGACTACAACACAGGGGACAGTGAATACTGACTAAAACACAGGGCACAGTGAATACTGACTACAACACAGGGGGCAGTGAATACTGACTACAACACAGGGCACAGTGAATAGTGACTGCAACACAGGGTACAGTGAATACTGACTACAACACAGGGGACAGTGAATACTGACTACAACACAGGGCACAGTGAATAGTGACTACAACATCGTGAATATTGACTACAATACAGTTAATACTGACTACAACACAGGGCACAGTTAATACTGACTACAACACAGGGGACAGTGAAAACTGACTACAACACAGGGGACAGTGAATACTCACTACAACACAGGGTACAGTGAATACTGACTACAACACAGGGGACAATGAATACTGAGTACAACACAGGGGACAGTGAATACTGACTACAACACAGGGGACAGTGAATACTGACTACAACACAGGGGACAGTGAATACTGACTACAACACAGGGGACAGTGAATACTGACTACAACACAGGGCACAGTGAATACTGACTACAACACAGGGCACAGTGAATAGTGACTACAACATCGTGAATATTGACTACAATACAGTTAATACTGACTACAACACAGGGCACAGTTAATACTGACTACAACACAGGGGACAGTGAAAACTGACTACAACACAGGGGACAGTGAATACTGACTACAACACAGGGTACAGTGAATACTGACTACAACACAGGGTACAGTGAATACTGACTACAACACGGGACAGTGAATACTGACTACAACACATGGCACAGTGAATACTCACTACAACACAGGGGACAGTGAATACTGACTACAACACAAGGGACTGTGAATACTGACTACAACACAGGGTAGATTGACTACAACACAGGGGACAGTGAATACGGACTACAACACAGGGGACAGTGAATACTGACTACAACACGGGACAGTAAATACTGACTACAACACAGGGGACAGTGAATACTCACTACAACACAGGGGACAGTGAATACTGACTACAACACAGGGGACAGTGAATACTGACTACAACACAGGGGACAGTGAATACTGACTACAACACATGGCACAGTGAATACTCACTACAACACAGGAGACAGTGAATACTGACTACAACACAGGGGACAGTGAATACTGACTACAACACAGGGCACAGTGAATACTGACTACAACACAGGGGGCAGTGAATACTGACTACAACACAGGGCACAGTGAATAGTGAATACAACACAGGGTACAGTGAATACTGACTACAACACAGGGGACAGTGAATACTGACTACAACACAGGGCACAGTGAATAGTGACTACAACATTGTGAATATTGACTACAAAACAGTTAATACTGACTACAACACAGGGCACAGTTAATACTGACTACAACACAGGGGACAGTGAAAACTGACTACAACACAGGGGACAGTGAATACTGACTACAACACAGGGTACAGTGAATACTGACTACAACACAGGGTACAGTGAATACTGACTACAACACGGGACAGTGAATACTGACTACAACACATGGCACAGTGAATACTCACTACAACACAGGGGACAGTGAATACTGACTACAACACAGGGGACTGTGAATACTGACTACAACACAGGGTAGATTGACTACAACACAGGGGACAGTGAATACGGACTACAACACAGGGGACAGTGAATACTGACTACAACACGGGACAGTAAATACTGACTACAACACAGGGGACAGTGAATACTCACTACAACACAGGGGACAGTGAATACTGACTACAACACAGGGGACAGTGAATACTGACTACAACACAGGGCACAGTGAATACTCACTACAACACAGGGGACAGTGAATACTGACTACAACACAGGGGACTGTGAATACTGACTACAACACAGGGTAGATTGACTACAACACAGGGGACAGTGAATACTGACTACAACACGGGACAGTAAATACTGACTACAACACAGGGGACAGTGAATACTCACTACAACACATGGCACAGTGAATACTCACTACAACACAGGGGACAGTGAATACTGACTACAACACAGGGGACAGTGAATACTGACTACAACACAGGGGACAGTGAATACTGACTACAACACAGGGGACAGTGAATACTGACTACAACACAGGGGACAGTGAATACTGACTACAACACATGGCACAGTGAATACTCACTACAACACAGGAGACAGTGAATACTGACTACAACACAGGGGACAGTGAATACTGACTACAACACAGGGGGCAGTGAATACTGACTACAACACAGGGGACAGTGAATACTGACTACAACACAGGGGACAGTGAATACTGACTACAACACAGGGGACAGTGAATACTGACTACAACACAGGGCACAGTGAATACTGACTACAACACAGGGCACAGTGAATACTGACTACAACACAGGGGGAAGTGAATAGTGACTACAACATCGTGAATATTGACTACAATACAGTTAATACTGACTACAACACAGGGCACAGTTAATACTGACTACAACACAGGGGACAGTGAAAACTGACTACAACACAGGGGACAGTGAATACTGACTACAACACAGGGTACAGTGAATACTGACTACAACACGGGACAGTGAATACTGACTACAACACATGGCACAGTGAATACTCACTACAACACAGGGGACAGTGAATACTGACTACAACACAGGGGACTGTGAATACTGACTACAACACAGGGGACAGTGAATACGGACTACAACACAGGGGACAGTGAATACTGACTACAACACGGGACAGTAAATACTGACTACAACACAGGGGACAGTGAATACTCACTACAACACAGGGGACAATGAATACTGACTACAACACAGGGGACAGTGAAAACTGACTACAACACAGGGGACAGTGAATAATGACTACAACACAGGTGACAGTGAATACTGACTACAACACAGGGGACAGTGAATACTGACTACAACACAGGGGACAGTGAATACTGACTACAACACATGGCACAGTGAATACTCACTACAACACAGGAGACAGTGAATAATGACTACAACACAGGGGACAGTGAATACTGACTACAACACGGGACAGTAAATACTGACTACAACACGGGACAGTAAATACTGACTACAACACAGGGGACAGTGAATACTCACTACAACACAGGGGACAATGAATACTGACTACAACACAGGGGACAGTGAATACTGACTACAACACAGGGGACAGTGAATACTGACTACAACACAGGGGACAGTGAATACTGACTACAACACATGGCACAGTGAATACTCACTACAACACAGGAGACAGTGAATACTGACTACAACACAGGGGACAGTGAATACTGACTAAAACACAGGGCACAGTGAATACTGACTACAACACAGGGGGCAGTGAATACTGACTACAACACAGGGCACAGTGAATAGTGACTGCAACACAGGGTACAGTGAATACTGACTACAACACAGGGGACAGTGAATACTGACTACAACACAGGGCACAGTGAATAGTGACTACAACATCGTGAATATTGACTACAATACAGTTAATACTGACTACAACACAGGGCACAGTTAATACTGACTACAACACAGGGGACAGTGAAAACTGACTACAACACAGGGGACAGTGAATACTCACTACAACACAGGGTACAGTGAATACTGACTACAACACAGGGGACAATGAATACTGAGTACAACACAGGGGACAGTGAATACTGACTACAACACAGGGGACAGTGAATACTGACTACAACACAGGGGACAGTGAATACTGACTACAACACGGGACAGTAAATACTGACTACAACACAGGGGACAGTGAATACTCACTAAAACACAGGGGACAATGAATACTGACTACAACACAGGGGACAGTGAATACTGACTACAACACAGGGGACAGTGAATACTGACTACAACACAGGGGACAGTGAATACTGACTACAACACGGGACAGTGAATACTGACTACAACACAGGGGACAGTGAATACTGACTACAACACATGGCACAGTGAATACTCACTACAACACAGGAGACAGTGAATACTGACTACAACACAGGGGACAGTGAATACTGACTACAACACAGGGGGCAGTGAATACTGACTACAACACAGGGGACAGTGAATACTGACTACAACACAGGGGACAGTGAATACTGACTACAACACAGGGGACAGTGAATACTGACTACAACACAGGGCACATTTAATACTGACTACAACACAGGGCACAGTGAATACTGACTACAACACAGGGGGAAGTGAATACTGACTACAACACAGGGCACAGTGAATACTGACTACAACACAGGGGACTGTGAATACTGACTACAACACAGGGGGCACTGAATACTGACTACAACACAGGGGGCAGTGAATACTGACTACAACACAGGGTACAGTGAATACTGACTACAACACGGGACAGTGAATACTGACTACAACACATGGCACAGTGAATACTCACTACAACACAGGGGACAGTGAATACTGACTACAACACAGGGGACAGTGAATACTGACTACAACACAGGGCACATTGAATACTGACTACAACACAGGGCACAGTGAATACTGACTACAACACAGGGGACAGTGAATACTGACTACAACACAGGGTACATTGAATACTGACTACAACACAGGGTACAGTGAATACTGACTACAACACGGGACAGTGAATACTGACTACAACACATGGCACAGTGAATACTCACTACAACACAGGGGACTGTGAATACTGACTACAACACAGGGTAGATTGACTACAACACAGGGGACAGTGAATACTGACTACAACACGGGACAGTAAATACTGACTACAACACAGGGGACAGTGAATACTCACTAAAACACAGGGGACAATGAATACTGACTACAACACAGGGGACAGTGAATACTGACTACAACACAGGGGACAGTGAATACTGACTACAACACAGGGGACAGTGAATACTGACTACAACACAGGGCACATTGAATACTGACTACAACACAGGGCACAGTGAATACTGACTACAACACAGGGGGAAGTGAATACTGACTACAACACAGGGCACAGTGAATACTGACTACAACACAGGGGACTGTGAATACTGACTACAACACAGGGGGCAGTGAATACTGACTACAACACAGGGGACAGTGAATACTGACTACAACACAGGGTACAGTGAATACTGACTACAACACGGGACAGTGAATACTGACTACAACACATGGCACAGTGAATACTCACTACAACACAGGGGACAGTGAATACTGACTACAACACAGGGGACTGTGAATACTGACTACAACACAGGGTAGATTGACTACAACACAGGGGACAGTGAATACGGACTACAACACAGGGGACAGTGAATACTGACTACAACACGGGACAGTAAATACTGACTACAACACAGGGGACAATGAATACTGACTACAACACAGGGGACAGTGAAAACTGACTACAACACAGGGGACCGTGAATAATGACTACAACACAGGGGACAGTGAATACTGACTACAACACAGGGGACAGTGAATACTGACTACAACACAGGGGACAGTGAATACTGACTACAACACATGGCACAGTGAATACTCACTACAACACAGGAGACAGTGAATAATGACTACAACACAGGGGACAGTGAATACTGACTACAACACGGGACAGTAAATAATGACTACAACACGGGACAGTAAATACTGACTACAACACAGGGGACAGTGAATACTCACTACAACACAGGGGACAATGAATACTGACTACAACACAGGGGACAGTGAATACTAACTACAACACAGGGGACAGTGAATACTGACTACAACACAGGGGACAGTGAATACTGACTACAACACAGGGGACAGTGAATACTGACTACAACACATGGCACAGTGAATACTCACTACAACACAGGAGACAGTGAATACTGACTACAACACAGGGGACAGTGAATACTGACTACAACACAGGGCACAGTGAATACTCACTACAACACAGGGGACAGTGAATACTGACTACAACACAGGGGACTGTGAATACTGACTACAACACAGGGTAGATTGACTACAACACAGGGGACAGTGAATACTGACTACAACACGGGACAGTAAATACTGACTACAACACAGGGGACAGTGAATACTCACTACAACACATGGCACAGTGAATACTCACTACAACACAGGGGACAGTGAATACTGACTACAACACAGGGGACAGTGAATACTGACTACAACACAGGGGACAGTGAATACTGACTACAACACAGGGGACAGTGAATACTGACTACAACACAGGGGACAGTGAATACTGACTACAACACATGGCACAGTGAATACTCACTACAACACAGGAGACAGTGAATACTGACTACAACACAGGGGACAGTGAATACTGACTACAACACAGGGGGCAGTGAATACTGACTACAACACAGGGGACAGTGAATACTGACTACAACACAGGGGACAGTGAATACTGACTACAACACAGGGGACAGTGAATACTGACTACAACACAGGGCACATTGAATACTGACTACAACACAGGGCACAGTGAATACTGACTACAACACAGGGGGAAGTGAATACTGACTACAACACGTGAATATTGACTACAATACAGTGAATACTGACTACAACACAGGGGCACTGTGAATACTGACTACAACACAGGGGACAGTGAATACTGACTACAACACAGGGGACAGTGAATACTGACTACAACACAGGGTACAGTGAATACTGACTACAACACGGGACAGTGAATACTGACTACAACACATGGCACAGTGAATACTCACTACAACACAGGGGACAGTGAATACTGACTACAACACAGGGGACTGTGAATACTGACTACAACACAGGGTAGATTGACTACAACACAGGGGACAGTGAATACGGACTACAACACAGGGGACAGTGAATACTGACTACAACACGGGACAGTAAATACTGACTACAACACAGGGGACAGTGAATACTCACTACAACACAGGGGACAATGAATACTGACTACAACACAGGGGACAGTGAAAACTGACTACAACACAGGGGACAGTGAATAATGACTACAACACAGGTGACAGTGAATACTGACTACAACACAGGGGACAGTGAATACTGACTACAACACAGGGGACAGTGAATACTGACTACAACACATGGCACAGTGAATACTCACTACAACACAGGAGACAGTGAATAATGACTACAACACAGGGGACAGTGAATACTGACTACAACACGGGACAGTAAATACTGACTACAACACGGGGACAGTAAATACTGACTACAACACAGGGGACAGTGAATACTCACTACAACACAGGGGACAGTGAATACTGACTACAACACAGGGGACAGTGAATACTGACTACAACACAGGGCACAGTGAATACTCACTACAACACAGGGGACAGTGAATACTGACTACAACACAGGGGACTGTGAATACTGACTACAACACAGGGTAGATTGACTACAACACAGGGGACAGTGAATACTGACTACAACACAGGGACAGTAAATACTGACTACAACACAGGGGACAGTGAATACTCACTACAACACATGGCACAGTGAATACTCACTACAACACAGGGGACAGTGAATACTGACTACAACACAGGGGACAGTGAATACTGACTACAACACAGGGGACAGTGAATACTGACTACAACACAGGGGACAGTGAATACTGACTACAACACAGGGGACAGTGAATACTGACTACAACACATGGCACAGTGAATACTCACTACAACACAGGAGACAGTGAATACTGACTACAACACAGGGGACAGTGAATACTGACTACAACACAGGGGGCAGTGAATACTGACTACAACACAGGGGACAGTGAATACTGACTACAACACAGGGGACAGTGAATACTGACTACAACACAGGGGACAGTGAATACTGACTACAACACAGGGCACAGTGAATACTGACTACAACACAGGGCACAGTGAATACTGACTACAACACAGGGGGAAGTGAATAGTGACTACAACATCGTGAATATTGACTACAATACAGTTAATACTGACTACAACACAGGGCACAGTTAATACTGACTACAACACAGGGGACAGTGAAAACTGACTACAACACAGGGGACAGTGAATACTGACTACAACACAGGGTACAGTGAATACTGACTACAACACGGGACAGTGAATACTGACTACAACACATGGCACAGTGAATACTCACTACAACACAGGGGACAGTGAATACTGACTACAACACAGGGGACTGTGAATACTGACTACAACACAGGGTAGGTTGACTACAACACAGGGGACAGTGAATACGGACTACAACACAGGGGACAGTGAATACTGACTACAACACGGGACAGTAAATACTGACTACAACACAGGGGACAGTGAATACTCACTACAACACAGGGGACAATGAATACTGACTACAACACAGGGGACAGTGAAAACTGACTACAACACAGGGGACAGTGAATAATGACTACAACACAGGTGACAGTGAATACTGACTACAACACAGGGGACAGTGAATACTGACTACAACACAGGGGACAGTGAATACTGACTACAACACATGGCACAGTGAATACTCACTACAACACAGGAGACAGTGAATAATGACTACAACACAGGGGACAGTGAATACTGACTACAACACGGGACAGTAAATACTGACTACAACACATGGCACAGTGAATACTCACTACAACACAGGAGACAGTGAATACTGACTACAACACAGGGGACAGTGAATACTGACTACAACACAGGGGACAGTGAATACTGACTACAACACATGGCACAGTGAATACTCACTACAACACAGGAGACAGTGAATACTGACTACAACACAGGGGACAGTGAATACTGACTAAAACACAGGGCACAGTGAATACTGACTACAACACAGGGGGCAGTGAATACTGACTACAACACAGGGCACAGTGAATAGTGACTACAACACAGGGTACAGTGAATACTGACTACAACACAGGGGACAGTGAATACTGACTACAACACAGGGCACAGTGAATAGTGACTACAACATCGTGAATATTGACTACAATACAGTTAATACTGACTACAACACAGGGCACAGTTAATACTGACTACAACACAGGGGACAGTGAAAACTGACTACAACACAGGGGACAGTGAATACTCACTACAACACAGGGTACAGTGAATACTGACTACAACACAGGGGACAATGAATACTGAGTACAACACAGGGGACAGTGAATACTGACTACAACACAGGGGACAGTGAATACTGACTACAACACAGGGGACAGTGAATACTGACTACAACACAGGGGACAGTGAATACTGACTACAACACAGGGCACAGTGAATACTGACTACAACACAGGGCACAGTGAATAGTGACTACAACATCGTGAATATTGACTACAATACAGTTAATACTGACTACAACACAGGGCACAGTTAATACTGACTACAACACAGGGGACAGTGAAAACTGACTACAACACAGGGGACAGTGAATACTGACTACAACACAGGGTACAGTGAATACTGACTACAACACAGGGTACAGTGAATACTGACTACAACACGGGACAGTGAATACTGACTACAACACATGGCACAGTGAATACTCACTACAACACAGGGGACAGTGAATACTGACTACAACACAAGGGACTGTGAATACTGACTACAACACAGGGTAGATTGACTACAACACAGGGGACAGTGAATACGGACTACAACACAGGGGACAGTAAATACTGACTACAACACGGGACAGTAAATACTGACTACAACACAGGGGACAGTGAATACTCACTACAACACAGGGGACAGTGAATACTGACTACAACACAGGGGACAGTGAATACTGACTACAACACAGGGGACAGTGAATACTGACTACAACACATGGCACAGTGAATACTCACTACAACACAGGAGACAGTGAATACTGACTACAACACAGGGGACAGTGAATACTGACTACAACACAGGGCACAGTGAATACTGACTACAACACAGGGGGCAGTGAATACTGACTACAACACAGGGCACAGTGAATAGTGACTACAACACAGGGTACAGTGAATACTGACTACAACACAGGGGACAGTGAATACTGACTACAACACAGGGCACAGTGAATAGTGACTACAACATTGTGAATATTGACTACAATACAGTTAATACTGACTACAACACAGGGCACAGTTAATACTGACTACAACACAGGGGACAGTGAAAACTGACTACAACACAGGGGACAGTGAATACTGACTACAACACAGGGTACAGTGAATACTGACTACAACACAGGGTACAGTGAATACTGACTACAACACGGGACAGTGAATACTGACTACAACACATGGCACAGTGAATACTCACTACAACACAGGGGACAGTGAATACTGACTACAACACAGGGGACTGTGAATACTGACTACAACACAGGGTAGATTGACTACAACACAGGGGACAGTGAATACGGACTACAACACAGGGGACAGTGAATACTGACTACAACACGGGACAGTAAATACTGACTACAACACAGGGGACAGTGAATACTCACTACAACACAGGGGACAATGAATACTGACTACAACACAGGGGACAGTGAATACTGACTACAACACAGGGGGCAGTGAATACTGACTACAACACAGGGGACAGTGAATACTGACTACAACACAGGGGACAGTGAATACTGACTACAACACAGGGGACAGTGAATACTGACTACAACACAGGGCACAGTGAATACTGACTACAACACAGGGCACAGTGAATACTGACTACAACACAGGGGGCAGTGAATACTGACTACAACACAGGGCACAGTGAATAGTGACTACAACACAGGGTACAGTGAATACTGACTACAACACAGGGGACAGTGAATACTGACTACAACACAGGGCACAGTGAATAGTGACTACAACATTGTGAATATTGACTACAATACAGTTAATACTGACTACAACACAGGGCACAGTTAATACTGACTACAACACAGGGGACAGTGAAAACTGACTACAACACAGGGGACAGTGAATACTGACTACAACACAGGGTACAGTGAATACTGACTACAACACGGGACAGTGAATACTGACTACAACACATGGCACAGTGAATACTCACTACAACACAGGGGACAGTGAATACTGACTACAACACAGGGGACTGTGAATACTGACTACAACACAGGGTAGATTGACTACAACACAGGGGACAGTGAATACGGACTACAACACAGGGGACAGTGAATACTGACTACAACACGGGACAGTAAATACTGACTACAACACAGGGGACAGTGAATACTCACTACAACACAGGGGACAATGAATACTGACTACAACACAGGGGACAGTGAATACTGACTACAACACAGGGGACAGTGAATTTTGACTACAACACAGGGGACAGTGAATACTGACTACAACACAGGGGACAGTGAATACTGACTACAACACAGGGCACAGTGAATACTGACTACAACACAGGGCACAGTGAATACTGACTACAACACAGGGCACAGTGAATACTGACTACAACACAGGGCACAGTGAATACTGACTACAACACAGGGGGCAGTGAATACTGACTACAACACAGGGCACAGTGAATAGTGACTACAACACAGGGTACAGTGAATACTGACTACAACACAGGGGACAGTGAATACTGACTACAACACAGGGCACAGTGAATAGTGACTACAACATCGTGAATATTGACTACAATACAGTTAATACTGACTACAACACAGGGCACAGTTAATACTGACTACAACACAGGGGACAGTGAAAACTGACTACAACACAGGGGACAGTGAATACTGACTACAACACAGGGTACAGTGAATACTGACTACAACACAGGGTACAGTGAATACTGACTACAACACGGGACAGTGAATACTGACTACAACACATGGCACAGTGAATACTCACTACAACACAGGGGACAGTGAATACTGACTACAACACAGGGGACTGTGAATACTGACTACAACACAGGGTAGATTGACTACAACACAGGGGACAGTGAATATGGACTACAACACAGGGGACAGTGAATACTGACTACAACACGGGACAGTAAATACTGACTACAACACAGGGGACAGTGAATACTCACTACAACACAGGGGACAATGAATACTGATTACAACACAGGGGACAGTGAATACTGACTACAACACAGGGGACAGTGAATACTGACTACAACACAGGGGACAGTGAATACTGACTACAACACAGGGGTCAGTGAATACTGACTACAACACATGGCACAGTGAATACTCACTACAACACAGGAGACAGTGAATACTGACTACAACACAGGGGACAGTGAATACTGACTACAACACGGGACAGTAAATACTGACTACAACACGGGACAGTAAATACTGACTACAACACAGGGGACAGTGAATACTCACTACAACACAGGGGACAATGAATACTGACTACAACACAGGGGACAGTGAATACTGACTACAACACAGGGGACAGTGAATACTGACTACAACACAGGGGACAGTGAATACTGACTACAACACAGGGGACAGTGAATACTGACTACAACACATGGCACAGTGAATACTCACTACAACACAGGAGACAGTGAATACTGACTACAACACAGGGGACAGTGAATACTGACTACAACACAGGGGGCAGTGAATACTGACTACAACACAGGGGACAGTGAATACTGACTACAACACAGGGGACAGTGAATACTGACTACAACACAGGGGACAGTGAATACTGACTACAACACAGGGCACAGTGAATACTGACTACAACACAGGGCACAGTGAATACTGACTACAACACAGGGCACAGTGAATACTGACTACAACACAGGGCACAGTGAATACTGACTACAACACAGGGACAGTGAATACTGACTACAACACAGGGCACAGTGAATAGTGACTACAACACAGGGGACAGTGAATACTGACTACAACACAGGGGACAGTGAATACTGACTACAACACAGGGCACAGTGAATAGTGACTACAACATCGTGAATATTGACTACAATACAGTTAATACTGACTACAACACAGGGCACAGTTAATACTGACTACAACACAGGGCACAGTGAATACTGACTACAACACAGGGCACAGTGAATACTGACTACAACACAGGGCACAGTGAATACTGACTATAACACATTGAAAACTGACTAAAACACAGGGAATGGTGAACCATCAAACAGGCAAAGCTTCAATACAGGACTAAGATTGAATTGTACTACACCAGCTCCGACGCTCGTCGGATGTTGCAGGACTTGCAAACTATTACAGACTACAAAGGGAAGCACAGCCACGAGCTGCCCAGTGACACGAGCCTACCAGACGAGCTAAATTACTTCTATGCTCGCTTCGAGGCAAGTAACACTGAAACATGCATGAGAGCACCAGCTGTTCCGGACGACTGTGTGATCACGCTCTCCGTAGCCGACGTGAGTAAGACTTTTAAACAGGTCAACAAACAACAATGCCGTTTGTAAGAAAAGAACAAACAAAAAAACACCCAAAATTTGTGGGTTGGGGTGGGGGGGCAATGCAAATAGTCCAGGTAGCCATGATTAGATGTTCAGGAGTCTTTTGGCGTGGGGGTAGAAGCTGTTAAGAAGCCTTTTGGACCTAGACTTGGCGCTCCGGTACCGCTTGCTGTGCGGTAGCAGAGAGAACAGTCTATGACTAGGGTGGCTGGAGTCTTTGACAATTTCTATGGCCTTCCTCTGACACCGCCTGGTATAGAGGTCCTGGATGGCAGGAAGCCTTGCCCCAGTGATGTACTGGGCCGTACACACTACCCTCTGTAGTGCCTTGCAGTCGGAGGTCGAGCAGTTGCCTTTCCAGGCGGTGATGCAATCAGTCAGGATGCTCTCGATGGTGCAGCTTATAACTTTTTGAGGATCTGAGGACCCATGCCAAATCTTTTCAGTCTCCTGAGGGGGAATAGGCTTTGTCATGCCCTCTTCGCGACTGTCTTGGTGTGTTTGGACCATGATAGTTTGTTGGTGATGTGGACACCAAGGAACTTGAAGCTCTCAACCTGTTCCACTACAGCCCTGTTGATGAGAATGGGGGCGTGCTCAGTCCTCTTTTTTGTCCTGTAGTCCACAATCTACATCTACAGCTCAGTGTTCAACACCATAGTGCCCTCAAAGCTCATCACTAAGCTAAGGACCCTGGGACTAAACACCTCCCTCTGCAACTGGATCCTGGACTTCCTGACAGGCAGCCTCCAGGTGGTAAGGGTAGGCAACAACACATCCCCACGCTGATCCTCAACACGGTCCCCTCCTGTACTTCCTATTCACTCATGACTGCATGGCCAGGCACGACTCAAACACCATCATTAAGTTTGCCGATGACACAACAGTGCTAGGCTTGATCAACGATGAGACAGCCAATAGGGAGGAGGTCAGAGACCTGGCCGTGTGGTGCCAGGTTAACCTCTCCCTCAACATGATCAAGACAAAGGAGATGATTGTGGACTACAGGAAAAAGAAGAGGACCGAGCACGCCCCCATTCTCATCGCCGGGGCTGTAGTGGAGCAGGTTGAGAGCTTCAAGTTCCTTGATGTCCACATCACCAACAAACTATCATGGTCCAAACACACCAAGACAGTCGTGAAGAAGGACAACATCTATTCCCCCTCAGGAGACTGAATTAGATCCTCAAAGGTTCTAACTACAACACAGTGAATACTGACTACAACACAGGGGACAGTGAATACTGACTACAACACAGGGGACAGGGAATACTGACTACAACACAGGGGACAGTGAATACTGACTACAACACAGGGGACAGTGAATACTGACTACAACACAGGGGACAGGGAATACTGACTACAACACAGGGGACAGTGAATACTGACTACAACACAGGGGACAGTGAATACTGACTACAACACCGGGGACAGTGAATACTGACTACAACACAGGGGACAGTGAATACTGACTACAACACAGGGGACAGTGAATACTGACTACAACACAGGGGACAGTAAATATTGACTACAACACAGGGAATACTGACTACAACACAGTGAATACTGACTACAACACAGGGGACAGTGAATACTGACTACAACACAGGGGAAAGTGCATACTGACTACAACACAGGGGACAGTGAATACTGACTACAACACAGGGGAAAGTGAATACTGACTACAACACAGGGGACGGTGAATACTGACTACAACACAGGGGACGGTGATGGTGCCAGGTTAACCTCTCCCTCAACATGATCAAGACAAAGGAGATGATTGTGGACTACAGGAAAAAGAAGAGGACCGAGCACGCCCCCATTCTCATCGCCGGGGCTGTAGTGGAGCAGGTTGAGAGCTTCAAGTTCCTTGATGTCCACATCACCAACAAACTATCATGGTCCAAACACACCAAGACAGTCGTGAAGAAGGACAACATCTATTCCCCCTCAGGAGACTGAATCAGATCCTCAAAGGTTCTAACTACAACACAGTGAATACTGACTACAACACAGGGGACAGTGAATACTGACTACAACACAGGGGACAGGGAATACTGACTACAACACAGGGGACAGTGAATACTGACTACAACACAGGGGACAGTGAATACTGACTACAACACAGGGGACAGGGAATACTGACTACAACACAGGGGACAGTGAATACTGACTACAACACAGGGGACAGTGAATACTGACTACAACACCGGGGTCAGTGAATACTGACTACAACACAGGGGACAGTGAATACTGACTACAACACAGGGGACAGTGAATACTGACTACAACACAGGGGACAGTAAATACTGACTACAACACAGGGAATACTGACTACAACACAGTGAATACTGACTACAACACAGGGGACAGTGAATACTGACTACAACACAGGGGAAAGTGCATACTGACTACAACACAGGGGACAGTGAATACTGACTACAACACAGGGGAAAGTGAATACTGACTACAACACAGGGGACAATGAATACTGACTACAACACAGGGGACAGTGAATACTGACTACAACACAGGGGACGGTGAATACTGACTACAACACAGGGGACGGTGAATACTGACTACATCACAGGGGATGGTGAATACTGACTACAACACAGGGGACAGTGAATACTAACTACAACACAGGGGACAGTGAATACTGACTACAACACAGGGGACAGTGAATACTGACTACAACACAAGGGACAGTGAATACTGACTACAACACAAGGGACAGTGAATACTGACTACAACACAGGGGACAGTGAATAGTGATATAACCAGATGTAGGCGTTTCCCCCCTTCCATCCCAACCCCTCTATCCCCCCTCGCCAATCCTCTATATATATAGTGGGGGAAAAAGTATTTAGTCAGCCACCAATTGTGCATGTTCTCCCACTTAAAAAGATGAGAGAGGCCTGTAATTTTCATCATAGGTACACGTCAACTATGACAGACAAAATGAAAAAAATGTTTCCAGAAAATCACATTGTAGGATTTTTTAATGAATTTATTTGCAAATTATGGTGGAAAATAAGTATTTGGTCAATAACAAAAGTTTCTCAATACTTTGTTATATACCCTTTGTTGGCAATGACACAGGTCAAACGTTTTCTGTAGTCTTCACAAGGTTTTCACACACTGTTGCTGGTATTTTGGCCCATTCCTCCATGCAGATCTCCTCTAGAGCAGTGATGTTTTGGGGCTGTCGCTGGGCAACACGGACTTTCAACTCCCTCCAAAGATTTTCTATGGGGTTGAGATCTGGAGACTGGCTAGGACCTTGAAATGCTTTTTACGAAGCCACTCCTTCGTTGCCCGGGCGGGATGTTTGGGATCATTGTCATGCTGAAAGACCCAGCCACATTTCATCTTCAATGCCCTTGCTGATGGAAGGAGGTTTTCACTCAAAATCTCACGATACATGGCCCCATTCATTCTTTCCTTTACATGGATCAGTCGTCCTGGTCCCTTTGCAGAAAAACAGCCCCAAAGCATGATGTTTCCACCCCCATGCTTCACAGTAGGTATGGTGTTCTTTGGATGCAACTCAGCATTCTTTGTCCTCCAAACACGACGAGTTGAGTTTTTACCAAAACGTTCTATTTTGGTTTCATCTGACCATATGACATTCTCCCAATCCTCTTCTGGATCATCCAAATGCACTCTAGCAAACTTCAGACGGGCCTGGACATGTACTGGCTTAAGCAGGGGGACACGTCTGGCACTGCAGGATTTGAGTCCCTGGCGGCGTAGTGTGTTACTGATGGTAGGCTTTGTTACTTTGGTCCCAGCTCTCTGCAGGTCATTCACTAGGTCCCCCCGTGTGGTTCTGGGATTTTTGCTCACCGTTCTTGTGATCAATTTGACCCCACGGGGTGAGATCTTGCGTCCCAGATCGAGGGAGATTATCAGTGGTCTTGTATGTCTTCCATTTCCTAATAATTGCTCCCACAGTTGATTTCTTCAAACCAAGCTGCTTACCTATTGCAGATTCAGTCTTCCCAGCCTGGTGCAGGTCTACAACTTTGTTTCTGGTGTCCTTTGACAGCTCTTTGGTCTTGGCCATAGTGGAGTTTGGAGTGTGACTGTTTGAGGTTGTGGACAGGTGTCTTTTATACTGATAACAAGTTCAAACAGGTGCCATTAATACAGGTAACGAGTGGAGGACAGAGGAGCCTCTTAAAGAAGAAGTTACAGGTCTGTGAGAGCCAGAAATCTTGCTTGTTTGTAGGTGACCAAATACTTATTTTCCACCATATATTTGCAAATAAATTCATAAAAAATTCTACAATGTGATTTTCTGGATTTGTTTTCTCAATTTGTCTGTCATAGCTGACGTGTACCTATGATGAAAATTACAGGCCTCTCTCATCTTTTTAAGTGGGAGAACTTGCACAATTGGTGGCTGACTAAATACTCCCCCCCCCCCCCCCCGCTGTACCTATCCCCCTCTGTCCCCCTCTATCCCCCCTCGCCAGTCCTCTCTATATACCTACCCCCCTCCATCCCCCTCTATCCCCCCTCCCAGTCCTCTCTATGTCCCTACCCCCTTGACAACAGACTTTCAGCACGCTTATAGGGAAGGACATTCAACAAGCACAGCACTTGACTTATGTTTGGCTGAGAGAAATTGATGATAAAAAGATTGTGGGGGCTGTTTTGTTAGACTTCAGTGCAGCTTTTGACATTATAGATCATAGTCTGCTGCTGGGATAACGTATGTGTTATGGCTTTACACCCCCTGCTATATTGTGGATAAAGAGTTACCTGTCTAACAGAACACAGAGGGTGTTCTTTAATGGAAGCCTCTCCAACATAATCCAAGTAGAATCAGGAATTCCCCAGGGCAGCTGTCTAGGCCCCTTCCTTTTTTAAAACTTTACTAACGACATGTCACTGGCTTTGAGTAAAGCCAGTGTGTCTATGTATGCGGATGACTCAACACTATACACGTCAGCTACTACAGCGACTGAAATGACTGCAACACTTAACAAAGAGCTGCAGTTAGTTTCAGAATGGGTGGCAAGGAATAAGTTAGTCCTAAATATTTCAAAAACTAAAAGCATTGTATTTGGGACAAATCATTCACTAAACCCTAAACCTCAACTCAATCTTGTAATGAATAATGTGGAAATTGAGCAAGTTGAGGTGACTAAACTGTTTGGAGTAACCCTGGATTATTAACTGCCATGGTCAAAACATATTGATACAACAGTAGCTAAAATGGGGAGAAGTCTGTCCATGATAAAGCGCTGCTCTACCTTCTTAACAACACTATGTCACGAGAATTTCTATCTCTAATTCAACCTAAGCTTGAATCATTACCAGGGGTTGTAAGGCTCTGGTTTTAATCATAAATGATTCAAGGTCCACAACCAGCAAGAATGATCTGTATTTTTATTCATGGAGAGCTCTGGCGCCAAAACCCATACCCTCCTGTTTTATACCTCTTGACACACAAAGGCACTTTGCTCCGCCCACCTTTAGGAGGCTTTCTTAAACACCTTTCACCTTCACCCTGGAACGTTTAGTGGGTTGATAATTCTAACACAGTTTACACATTTATACTGTATTTGGGGTGAAATCCTTTAGTCATTATTCTTAAAATACAAATTAATCTAACAACTATCAACAAGGCAGGTCCTACAGGCCCTAGTTTTGTCGCACCAATACTTTTTATTTTATTTTATTTCACCTTTATTTAACCAGGTAAGCCAGTTGAGAACAAGTTCTCATTTACAACTGCGACCTGGCCAAGATAAAGCAAAGCAGTGCGATAAAAACAACAGAGTTACATATGGGGTAAAAAAAATAAAGTCAAAAATACAACAGAAAATATATATACAGTGTGTGCAAATGTAGCAAGTTATGGAGGTAAAGAGAGGAGAAAAGCCATCAAACATTAGCTGCTAGGAGGGCGGGGCACGCGTAAACAAGATGGCGTATTGAATAGAAATCGGTACAAAACACCTCAAGATAAAAACATAATATTCAAAATCAGTAAGTTAGACTAAATATTAGCATTTCATATATTCGCAGTTAATATAATTCAATCTGGATAATAACAGAAATAAGATCATAAGGCTAGAGAAATATATCGACAAATATTACTACAACAAGCAACACCCAAACATGACTGAAGACAAGCGTGGAGAGCCGATCCCCAAAAGAAAACGCGACTCATCGACAGATACAGATGATATATGCTTTTCACCACTGGGTCTGGTAAGTGTGGAAAGCGACCTGTTGAAGTCGATAAATGACAAATTGGGCATATTAGAATTGGTCAGTAAAGACGTAAAAGAGTTGAAAGCGAGTCTTCAAATTAGTGACGAAAAAGCTTTGGTAATGGAGAAAGAAACCAAAGAAATAAAAGTGACAGTCTCTAAAATGGAAACGGACGTTAGGGAATTAAAAAAGGAGAACAATCTTCTGAGAGAAGCCTTACTAGACATCCAAACTAGATCGATGAGGGAAAATCTAGTACTTACGGGTATTCAGGAAAAGGAGGGAGAAATAACAGAGAATATTATGAAGGACTTCCTGCATACAGCGCTACAAATCCCACTCGAGGCTGTCGATAAAATCCAACTCGAACGTGTACATCGTTTCGGAAAAAGAGGACAGAAATATGAGCGCCCAATCGTTGCCAAATTTGCTTTTTTTAAGGACAAAGCTATGGTGAAAAGCCTGGGAAAAAGACTTGCTGGCACGAAAATAGGCATGAATGATCAGTTCCCGAAGGAGATTGTAGAAAGGCGCAAAGTTCTGTATCCAATCTTCAAGGAAAACAGATTAAAAGGGAAACGTGTTGCACTAGTGGTGGATAAATTATATATTGACAACCAAATGTTCAGAGACACAAAGACTACTCCATGGCTATTCTAAAAGTTGTAATGGAGGAGTCAAATATTGGAGCACCTGATACTAGCAATGATAGGGATTGTAATATTAAATAACATTTATAGTAAGTATAGTATTTTATAAATTGATAAAACGATATAACAAGCAGAATAATACATCTTTATATACAAATAATTAGAACATGGCTTTTTTGGCGGGAGGTTGTTGTTTTGGCGGATGGTTGTTGTGGTTGGTCCTGTGTTCTCTCTGGCGTCCTTTCCCCCTTGCAGCAGATGTGGATGCGGGTGCGTTTGCACGCTCGGCCCATTTCTTCCGCAGTCAACCATGTGGTGTGCATTTTTGTGTTTGAAAAGGTACGGTGTTAAGTGAGTGAGAGGGGAAATGGTTGCATATCCCAGAGCCGACCGGGGGTCTATGAACAGGGGTAGTGAGAGAGAGAGCTTTCAATTTTGTGTAGATGAGGGATATACATTTTTAAATATAGTATACATCTAATCTAATTATTCAATGTCCTATCATGATGGAAAGATCCCTAACCCTATAACCTGGACACCCACCTGAGCGACCCATACACCAAAGGGAAGTTCCCATCTATTTTATGGACCTGCTGTGAATATGCAGCCTAAACAGAGAAATAAATGCGGTCAGAGACCTACTTGAGCAGCACCGCCCCCTCAAGATTCTGAGCCTGCCTGGCAGGGTTGGTCCTACAAAGCCAGAGCCCCCTGAAGGGAGAGCATAATATACAAGGAAATTCTCAAAGCTGCTAATGAGAACCTTGACGACCTTTTACCTAGCCGGTGGGGATTCCGGTGGGGTACGCCCACCCAGGTAGTGGCAGTGCTGGCAACACTGGCTGCAGTAACCCATGGGGAGGGGGTCACACTCGGACAATCAGAGAGGGGGTTTATCATTGTGGCCCAGGTGGCACAAAATAATCAAAGGTCTGACTGCACGCCGATGCTTGGGGAAAATGGTTACAACAGGGGATCAGAGTGTTTGTGTCTCAGGTGAAGAGGGTGGATCTGATCTCCATCACCTAGGACTTGACATAGATTAAGTAGATTAATCAAATCTCACATTGTTGTCAATTTCTGCTCAATCTGCATGCTTTCTCAATCAGCTTTAACTGTATGTGCACTCGTAGATCAAGTTATTTCTCGGGTTGGGCTCTGGGATATAACAGCCATTGAGTATTGGATTTTATGGTGGATTGTGGAGGAGGGGGGTTGAGTGTGTTGGAGTATGTGAGCTTGTGCGTGTGTGCTGGTCTGGCATCTGTTGTGGGGGGGGTGGGGATGTTGGGGGGGGGGGGTATGGGATGGACCGCGGGAATTATTTGCTAGGATAATAATTGCTTGTCAATGAATTAAATGTAATACAATGGCAATCCTGGTTATATGTTAGAATCCTATGCGTGAACTGCCGACATTATTACGCATATTAATTGATAATGATGGAAAATAGGATATGAATAATAATAAATAAAAAAATAGTTATATAGATATATATATATAGAGGTGAAAGCATTGGAAATGCTTTTGGCGGTTAACCTGCTTCTGTTTTGTGGGTGGCACTGTGTGCTGTTTTCGATGGATGGGTCCTGGCCTCTCGGGGCCTTAGGGATACGGAGGGACGTGGGTGGGATGCTGATCACTGGGATGACGGCTCAACTTGGGATCGGGAGGGGCTTTAGCGGGGGAATTAGTGGAGAACAATTGAAGGGTTACTCCGTAGCAATGCAAATATCACGGTACAGCTATATGGACACTCAATCATTACGCTATTTTTTATTGGTAAATTTACAAACATATATAATGATAAATAGACTTGAAACTTGTATCTCATTATGGTGTATGGTGAAATAAGTATAGCCAGTTATAATTGTAATGGCTTAGCTGATAATAACAAAAGAAGAACAATATTTACATGGCTCAAAGAGAAGGAATATAATATCTATTGTATACAGGAAACTCATTCAACAATTCGAGATGAAGTAGCGTGGAAAAAAGAATGGGGGGGGGGAAATATACTTCTCCCATGGGCAAAGAAATTCAAAAGGGGTGATGATATTAATTAATAGTAATTTCGATCCGAATGTGCAAATTGTCCAAATAGATACGCAAGGTAGATGGATTATTTTAAATATGGTATTGGACCATAAACAGATATGGCTCATTAACCTTTACGGACCAAATAATGATGATCCACAATTCTTTGACAATATATATAATAAATTATCAAGCCTGCAAGCAACTCAAGACAATATTATTATGGTGGGGGATTATAATACTGTTTTAAATAGCTCAATGGACCGAAAAGGAAATCACACCACAAACAATCACCCACATGCTCTTAAGGAAATTGTGAATGTCATGGATACATTAGAACTAGTAGATATATGGAGGCTTAAATATGCTGATCTAGTGAGATATACATGGCGGAGACTGAATCAAGCTAGTCATTGGACCAATGGACTGCGTTATGAAAGGAACTAGACACGGACTTGAATTATCTGTTTAGTGTGCTAACACACTCTTGGCAGTTTGTTGTAACCAAGTATTGATGCTAAATTGTGTGTTAATGGATGCTAGCTTGCAAGTTAGCTACGGCGTCATAGCTAGGCATCGTGGGTTGTTGTGTGTAGTTACTGTGTCTTGGCAGTGCCGGCTGTAGCACGAAGCGAGCTACCTAGCCGTTTTTTTCGAACAGAGTCAGAGTCAACACAATAGCCATTGTGTGCCGGGTGTAGCACGAAGCTAGCTAGCTAGCCGTTCTTCAAACAAAGTCAACACAGTGGCCATTGCTAGCTACCCAACACGACCAGCTAACTGTACGGTAGTAGCTAAATACAATATACTTGTCCTAGCTAGCCAACGTCTAATCATTGCTGCGTCATGAAAGGAACTTGACACAGACACGAATGATCTGTTTAGTGTGTTATCACACTATTGGTGGTTTGTTGTGACCAAGTGTTGGTGCTAAACGGTGTGTTATTGTTATTGGATGCTAGCTTGCTAGTTGGCTATGGTGTCATAGTTGGCTAGCTGAATAAAGTGGGTTGAGTCTATTCCTTTAAACATTGAACCGCTGTGGTTCACAACAATTCTGATTTCTAAAGGCGGAAGTTGGGAGAGTTTTTGTTCGGGTGGTTCAGTGAAACTATTTTAGTTTCTGAGGTAGAAGTTTTTGGTGAGGGAGGCCCTGCTCTCTCCGCTCCCAGATGCTTAGCTCATTTCATTCCGATCTCCTCTGCATTTTTGTAGCCATTTGCTACAGCCTGTCAACTATGCCTCTGCCTATCCCTGTTCTCTCCTCTCTGCACAGGCTACACAAACGCACCACACCGCGTGGCTGCTGCCTCTCTAACCTGGTGGTCCCTGCACGCACCACCCACGTGGAGTTCCAGGTCGCAGGCAGCCTCTGGAACTGCCGTTCTGCTGCCAACAAAGCTGACTTCATCCCAGCCTATGCCAACCTCCAGTCCCTCGACTTCCTGGCGCTGACGGAAACATGGATCACCACTGAAAACACTGCTACTCCTACTGCTCTCTCCTCGTCTGACCATGTGTTCTCGCATACCCCGAGAGCATCTGGTCAGAGGGGTGGTGGTACAGGAATCCTCATCTCTCCCAAGTGGACATTCTCAATTTTTCCCCTAACCCATCTGTCTATCTCCTCATTTGAATTCCATGCTGTCACAGTCACTAGCCCATTTAAGCTTAATATCCTTGTCATCTATCGCCCTCCAGGTTCCCTTGGAGAGTTCATCAATGAGCTTGACGCCTTGATAAGTTCCTTCCCTGAGGATGGCTCACCCCTCACAGTTTTGGGGGATTTCAACCTCCCTATGTCCACATTTGACTCATTTCTCTCTGCCTCCTTCTTTCCACTCCTCTCCTCTTTTGACCTCACCCTCTCACCGTCCCCCCCTACTCACAAGGCAGGCAATACGCTTGACCTCATCTTCACTAGATGCTGCTCCTCTACTAATCTCACTGCAACTCCCCTCCATGTCTCCGACCACTACTTTGTTTCCTTTTCTCTCTCGCTCTCCTCCAACACTACTCACTCTGCCCCTACACAGATGGTAATGCGCCGCCGCAACCTTCGCTCTCTCTCTCCCACTACTCTCTCCTCTTCCATCCTATCATCTCTTCCCTCTGCTCAATCCTTCTCCCTCCAATCTCCTGATTCTGCCTCCTCAACCCTCCTCTCCTCCCTTTCTGCATCCTTTGACTCTCTGTGTCCCCTATCCTCCCGGCCGGCTCGGTCCTCCCCTCCAGCTCCGTGGCTTGATGACTCATTGCGAGCTCACAGAACAGAGCTCCGGGCAGCGGAGCGGAAATGGAAGAAAACTAAACTCCCTGCCGACCTGGCATCTTTTCACTCCCTCCTCTCTACATTTTCTTCATCTGTTTCTGCTGCTAAGGCCACCTTCTACCACTCTAAATTCCAAGCATCTGCCTCTAACCCTAGGAAGCTCTTTGCCACATTTTCCTCCCTCCTGAATCCCCCCCCCCCCCCCCCCCCCTCCTCTCTCTCTGTGGATGACTTCGTCAACCACTTTGAAAAGAAGGTTGACGACATCCGATCCTCGTTTGTTAAGTCTAATGACACTGCTGGTCCTGCTCACACTGCCCTACCCTATGCTTTGACTTCTTTCTCCCCTCTCTCTCCAGATAAAATCCTGCGACTTGTGACTGCAGGCCGCCCAACAACCTGCCCGCTTGACCCCATCCCCTCCTCCCTTCTCCAGACCATCTCCGGTGACCTTCTCCCCTACCTCACCTCGCTGATCAACTCATCCTTGACCGCTGGCCATGTCCCTTCCGTCTTCAAGAGAGCGAGAGTTGCTCCCCTTCTCAAAAAACCAACACTCGACCCCACTGATGTCAACAACTACAGACCAGTATCCCTTCTTTCTTTTCTTTCCAAAACTATTGAGCGTGCCGTCTTTAGCCAACTCTCTTGCTATCTCTCTCAGAATGACCTTCTTGATCCAAACCAATCAGGTTTCAGGACTGGTCATTCAACTGAGACTGCTCTTCTCTGTGTCACGGAGACTCTCCGCACTGCTAAAGCTAACTCTCTCTCCTCTGCTCTTGTCCTTCTAGACCTGTCTGCTGCCTTTGATACTGTGAACCATCAGATCCTCCTCTCCACCCTCTCCGAGCTGGGCATCTCCGGCGCGGCTCACTCCTGGATTGCGTCCTACCTGACCGGTCGCTCCTACCAAGTGGCGTGGCGAGAAGCTGTCTCCGCACCACGTGCTCTCACCACTGGTGTCCCCCAGGGCTCAGTTCTAGGCCCTCTCCTTTTCTCCCTATACACCAAGTCACTTGGCTCTGTCATATCCTCACATGGCCTTTCCTATCATTGCTACGCTGACGATACTTAACTAATCTTCTCCTTTCCCCCTTCTGATAACCAGGTGGCGAATCGCATCTCTGCATGTCTGGCAGACATATCAGTATGGATGACGGATCACCACCTCAAGCTGAACCCTGGCAAGACGGAGCTGCTCTTCCTCCCGGGGAAGGACTGCCCGTTCCATGATCTCGCCATCACGGTTGACAACTCCGCTGTGTCCTCCTCCCAGAGTGCGAAGAGCCTAGGCGTGACCCTGGACAACACCCTGTCGTTCTCCGCCAACATCAAGGCGGTGACCCGCTCCTGCAGGTTCATGCTCTACAACATTCGGAGAGTACGACCCTGCCTTACACAGGAAGCGGCACAGGTCCTAATCCAGGCACTTGTCATCTCCCGTCTGGACTACTGCAACTCGCTGTTGGCTGGCCTCCCTGCCTGTGCCATTAAACCCCTACAACTCATCCAGAATGCCGCAGCCCGTCTGGTGTTCAACCTTCCCAAGTTCTCTCACGTCACCCCCCTCCTCCGCACACTCCACTGGCTTCCAGTTGAAGCTCGCATCCGCTACAAGACCATGGTGCTTGCCTATGGAGCAGTGAGGGGAACGGCACCTCTGTACCTTCAGGCTCTGATCAGTCCCTACACCCAAACGAGGGCATTGCGTTCATCCACCTCTGGCCTGCTGGCTCCCCTTCCTCTGCGGAAGCATAGCTCCCGCTCAGCCCAGTCAAAACTGTTCGCTGCTCTGGCACCCCAATGGTGGAACAAGCTCCCTCACGACGCCAGGACAGCGGAGTCACTCACCACCTTCCGGAGACATTTGAAACCCCACCTCTTTAAGGAATACCTGGGATAGGATAAAGTATTCCTTCTAACCCCCCCCCCCCCCGCCCCCCCGCCCCAAATTGTAAAGTGGTTATCCCACTGGCTATAGGGTGAACGCACCAATTTGTGAGTCGCTCTGGCTAAGAGCGTCTGCTAAATGACGTTAATGTGCCCTTGAGCAAGGCACTTAACCCTAATTGCTCCTGTAAGTCGCTCTGGATAAGAGCGTCTGCTAAATGACTAAAATGTAAATGTAAAAATGTAGTCGTCTTGACTTCTTTCTTATCTCATTCTCGTTGGCACCAAAAGTAAAAAAAGTGTTGATAGGGGACAGAATGCGGTCGGACCATCATATAATAGGCATATACATTACTCTGACTGAATTTCCACGTGGGCGAGGATATTGGAAATTTAATCAAAGCCTATTAGATGATAATTTATTTATAATTAGAACAAAGGAATTTATAACTGACTTTTTCCAACATAACATAGGTACAGCGAATCCCCTTATTGTATGGGACACCTTTAAATGTGCCTTTAGAGGCCACGCAATTCAGTACTCATCTCGAAAACAAAAGCAATTTAGGTCAAAAGAGTTTATACTAAGAAAGGAAATAGAAAGTCTAACAGAACAGATAGATGGCAATAAAAACTGTAACATAGAGGCTCAGAATAAATTAGAGGAAAAACAAAAAGAAATGGAAAAACTTATTCAAGAAAGATCAAGTGTAATATATTATAAAAATAAAGCAAACTGGACGGAATATGGGGAAAAATGCACAAAATTATTTTTTAATCTTCAACATAGGAATGCTACCAAAAAGAACTTAATGAAACTGGTTACAATTGACGGAGTCACCCATAATTCACCTAATGATATTTTGAAGGAAGAAACAAAGTATTTTAAGCATATGTTTTCTTTTCAGTCGCCTCCATCTCCTCTAACTGAAGCTAATTGTAGAGATTTTTTTTCTATTGATAATGTCAAATTAACAGCCACACAGAAAGACTCATGTGAAGGTGAAATTACAGAGGAGGAACATCTGGATGCAATTAAAGACTTTAAGTCCGGGAAAACTCCAGGGTTGGATGGCATACCAATCGAGGTATACCAAACCTTTTTTGATATACGAAGAGGACCGTTATTAGCATGTTTTAACTACTCCTATGTAAATGGTAGATTATCTGACACTCAAGAAGAAGGTCTGATCTCATTATTACTGAAACAGGATACAAGTGGAAAATATAAAGATCCAGTCCATTTACAAAATTGGAGGCCCCTTACACTTCAGTGTTGTGATGCAAAAATCCTAGCAAAATGTATAGCGCATTGAATTAAAAAGGTATTGTCGGATATTATTCATTCTAATCAGACAGGTTTTTTACATGGAAGATACATTGGAGATAATATAAGGCAAGTATTGGAAACAATAGAACACTATGGAAAATATGGGAAACCGGGCCTGCTATTCATAGCAGACTTCGAAAAGGCATTTGATAAAGTTCGACTGGAATTTATATATAAATGCCTGGAGCATTTCAATTTTGGAGAATCTCTTATAAAATGGGTCAAAATCATGTATAGTAACCCTAGGTGTAAAATAGTAAATAATGGCTATTTCTCAGAAAGTTTTAAACTGTCAAGAGGAGTGAAACAAGGTTGTCCACTATCGGCATATCTATTTATTGTGGCCATCGAGATGTTAGCTATTAAAATCAGATCCAATAATAATATCAGAGGATTAGAAATACAGGGCTTAAAAACAAAGGTGTCATTGTACGCAGATGATTCATGTTTTCTTTTAGATCCACAACTAGAATCCCTCCACAGCCTCATAGAGGATCTAGATACATTTTCTAACCTCTCTGTATTAAAACCAAATTATGACAAATGTACTATATTACGTATTGGATCACTAAAAAATACAATTTTTACATTACCATGTAGTTTACCAATAAAATGGTCTGATGGTGATGTGGATATACTCGGAATACATATCCCAAAGGAAATAAATGATCTCACTTCAATAAATTTTAATAGAAAGTTAAGAAAAAATAGATAAGACCTTACTACCATGGAAAGGAAAATACCTGTCAATTTGTGGAAAAATCACCCTGATTAACTCTTTAGTATTATCCCAGTTTACCTATTTGCTTATGGTCTTGCCTACGCCTAGCAAACAGTTTTTTAAATTATATGAGAAAAAAATATTCAATTTTATTTGGAACGGCAAGCCAGACAAAATTAAAAGAGCATATTTATATAATGAATATGAATTCGGAGGACAGAAATTATTAAATATTAAAGCATTAGACCTATCACTAAAATCTTCAGTCATCCAAAAGTTATACTTAAATCCGAACTGGTTCTCAAGCAAATTAGTAAGATTGTCTCACCCACTGTTCAAGAAAGGCCTTTTTCCCTTTATTCAGATTACAACCTCTCACTTTCAGTTATTTGAAAAGGAAATAATCTCCCAAATGTCACTATTTCTAAAACAAGCCATAGAAAGTTGGTTGCAATTTCAATTTAATCCTCCAGAAACGACAGAACAAATAATGCAACAAATATTGTGGTTAAATTCAAATATACTAATTGACAAAAATACTTTATTTTTTGACAGAATGTTTAAAAAAGGTATAATCTTCGTAAATGATATCATCGGTAGGACTGGTGGAGTTATGTCGCACATGCAGCTAACAAAAACATATGGAAATGTCTGCTCTACCCAAAATTACAACCAAATAATTGCAGCCTTACCGCAAAAGTGGAAGAGGAAAGTTGAAGGGGGAGAAAGTAAGGAACTTGTCTGTCGGCCTTGCATTAAAGAACATAATTGGTTAAGGAAAACTGTGATAAATAAAAAAGTATATCAGTTTCACTTAAGGACCAAAGGATTGACAGCCGTCCCATATAGATTGCAAAATAGTTGGTAAGAGATCTTTGACGTACCGATCCCATGGGATACAATCTTCCCAGCTCTGCAGATTTTGCTATGAAGAGATAGAATCATTAGATCATTTGTTTTGGTTCTGTCCATTTGTAGCTTGTTTTTGGACACAGGTCCAGGAATGGCTAAAGGATTGCAATATTTACCTGGAACTAACCTTGCAGATAGCATTACTGGGTGATCTGAAAAGTCATAGTCAATCAATCAATAATATAATAATACTTTTAGCAAAAATGTTTATTTTTAATTCACAATCTGTAGAAGCAATGAGAATAGAAAGGTTCAGATCTTTTGTAAAACATCACAGTACGGTTGAAATATATATGGCAAATAGAAATCCTATATGGATGGTGTTAAGAGATAGATGGGAGGTATTGAATAGAGTT
Source organism: Coregonus ussuriensis (assembly GCA_031479575.1). Classification (NCBI taxonomy): domain Eukaryota; kingdom Metazoa; phylum Chordata; class Actinopteri; order Salmoniformes; family Salmonidae; genus Coregonus; species Coregonus ussuriensis. Next base: position 41,369,372 of record CM062475.1, on the reverse strand, counting down.
GAAGGATGGGTCTAATAACAAATAACAACAAATAATAACAAAGATAGCTAATAATGTAAGCATACTGTGTCCATAATAAGTATATAGGTTGTATGTTGGGAGCTTTTGGGAAAGAGCACAGTTAGAAAGATATGACATTTAGAAGCAAACCGGATGGACATCATGAAAATGATCGGAGAGGTTGAGAGTAGAAGAAGTTCAGGAGCAAAAAAATAAATAAATATATATATATATATATATATATAGATATAGATATAGAATTATTGTAAAATTAACTCTGTCCATAAGGTGTAGATAGTAAGTATAGACCGGAAGTAGAGGCCTGGGCGTTGTTGTTCACTAATTTACTCCAAGTAAGGAAAGGATGGTGGGGTTGAAAAGTAATAAAGGGGAATATATATATAAAAAATAAAAATAAACATGGGGGATTGGAAGTGATGCAGACAATTACATTGATAGAAGATACAATCTATCTGCAATATTAAGCTGATCCATCCCCCCCGAAAAAAAAAAAAAAAAAAAAAAGTTATGGAGGTAAGGCAATAAATAGGCTATAGCGCAAAATAATTACAATAGTATTAACACTGGAATGCTAGATGTGCAAGAGATTATGTGCAAATAGAGATACTGGGGTGCAAAAGAGCAAAATAAATAACAATATAGGGATGAGGTAGTTGGGTGGGCTAATTTCAGATGGGCTGTGTACAGGTGCAGTGATCGGTAAGGTGCTCTGACAACTGATGCTTAAAGTTAGTGAGGGAGATAAGAGTCTCCAGCTTCAGAGATTTTTGCAATTCGTTCCAGTCATTGGCAGCAGAGAACTGGAAGGAATGGCGGCCAAAGGAGGTGTTGGCTTTGGGAATGACCAGTGAGATATACCTGCTGGAGCGCAGACTACGGGTGGGTGCTGCTATGGTGACCAATGAGCTAAGATGAGGCGGGGATTTGCCTAGCAGTGATTTATAGATGGCCTGGAGCCAATTGGTTTGACGACGAACATGTAGTGAGGACCAGCCAACAAGATAGACTACATCCAATTTGCTGAGTAGAGTGTTGGAGGCTATTTTGTAAATGACATCGCCGAAGTCAAGGATCGGTAGGATAGTCAGTTTTACGAGGGCATGTTTGGCAGCATGAGTGAAGGAGGCTTTGTTGCGAAATAGGAAGCCGATTCTAGATTTAACTTTGGATTGGAGATTCTTTATGTGAGTCTGGAAGGAGAGTTTACAGTCTAACCAGACACCTAGGTATTTGTAGTTGTCCACATACTCTAGGTCAGACCCGTCGAGAGTGGTTATTCTAGTCGGGTGGGCGGGTGCCAGCAGCGTTCGATTGAAAAGCATGCATTCAGTTTTACTAGTGTTTAAGAGCAGTTGGATGCTACTGAAGGAGTGTTGTATGGCATTGAAGCTCGTTTGGAGGTTTGTTAACACAGTGTCCAATGAAGGGCCAGATGTGTACAAAATAGTGTCGTCTGCGTAGAGGTGGATCTGAGAGTCACCAGCAGCAAGAGCGACATCATTGATATACACGGAGAAAAGTGTCGGCCCAAGAATTGAACCCTGTGGCACCCCCATAGAGACTGCCATAGGTCCAGACAACAGGCCCTCCGATTTGACACACTGAACTCTATCTGAGAAGTAGTTGGTGAACCAGGCAAGGCAGTCATTTGAGAAACCAAGGCTATTTAGTCTGCCAATAAGAATGCGGTGGTTGACAGAGTCGAAAGCCTTGGCCAGGTCGATGAAGACGGCTGCACAGTACTGTCTATTATCAATCGCGGTTATAATATCGTTTAGGACCTTGAGCGTGGCTGAAGTGCACCCATGACCAGCTCGGAAACCGGATTGCATAGCGGAGAAGGTACGGTGGTATTCGAAATGGTCGTTGATCTGTTTGTTAACTTCGCTTTCAAATACTTTCGAAAGGCAGGGCAGGATGGATATAGGTCTGTAGCAGTTTGGATCTAGAGATCTCTGGGGATCTCAGACGTTATGAAAGAGAGGTTGAACAGACTAGTAATAGGGGTTGCGACAATTTCGGCGGCTAGTTTTAGAAAGAAAGGGTCCAGATTGTCTAGCCCAGCTGATTTGTAGGGGTCCAGATTTTGCAGATCTTTCAAAACGTCAGGTGTCTGAATTTGTGTGAAGGAGAAGCGGGGGGGGCATGGGCAAGTTTCAGCGGAGGGTGCAGAGTTGGTGGCCGGGGTAGTGGTAGCCAGATGGAAAGCATGGCCAGCTGTAGCAAAATGCTTGTTGAAATTCTCGATTATTGTAGATTTATCGGTGGTGATAGTGTTTCCTAGCCTCAGTGCAGTGGGCAACTGGGAGGAAGTGCTCTTGGACTTTACAGTGTCCCAAAACTTTTTGGAGTTAGTGCTACAGGATGCAAATTTCTGTTTGAAAAAGTTTGCCTTTGCTTTCCTGACTGCTTGTGTATATTGGTTCCTAACTTCCCTGAAAAGTTGCATATCGCGGGGGCTATTTGATGCTAATGCAGTACGCCACAGGATGTTTTTGTGCTGGTCAAGGGCAGTCAAGTCTGAGGAGAACCAGGGGCTATATCGGTTCTTAGTTCTGTATTTTTTGAATGGGGCATGTTTATTTAAGATTGAGAGGAAATTACTTTTAAGGAACAACCAGGCATCCTCTACTGACGGAATGAGATCTATATCCATCCAGGATACCTGGGCCAGGTCAATTAGGAAGGCCTGCTCGCTAAAGTGTTTTAGGGAGCGTTTGACAGTGATGAGGGGTGGTCGTTTGACCGCGGACCCGTTACGGACGCAGGCAATAAGGCAGTGATCGCTGAGATTCTGGTTGAAGACAGCTGAGGTGTATTTAGAGGGTATGTCAGTCAGGATGATATCTATGAGGGTACCCATGTTTACGGATTTAGGGTTGCACCTGGTAGGTTCGTTGATAATTTGCGTGAGGTTGAGGGCATCTAGTTTGGATTGTAGGATGGCCGGGGTATTAAGCATATCCCAATTTAGGTCACCAAGCAGTACGAACTCTGAGGATAAATGGGGGGCAATCAATTCACATATGGTGTCCAGGGCACATCTGGGGGCTGAGGGGGGTCTGTAGCAAGCGGCAACAGTGAGAGACTTATTTCTGGAAAGGTGGATTTTTAGAAGTAGAAGCTCAAACTGTTTGGGCACAGACCTGGATAGTATGATAGAGCTCTGCAGGCTATCTCTACAGTAGATTGCAACTCCACCCCCTTTGGCAGTTCTATCTAGACGGAAAATGTTATAGTTGGGGATGGACATTTCAGAATTTTTGGTGGCCTTCCTGAGCCAGGATTCAGACACTGCTAGAACAACAGGGTTGGCGGAGTGTGCTAACGCAGTGATTAACTCAAACTTAGGAAGTAGACTTCTGATATTTACGTGCAAGAAACCAAGACTTTTGCGATTACAGAAGTCAGCAAATGATAGCGCCTGGGGAGTAGGAGTGATACTGAGGGCTGCAGGGGTTAGCCTCTACATCACCTAGGAAGCTCTTTGCCACATTTTCCTCCCTCCTGAATCCCCCCCCCCCCCCCTCTCTCTCTGTGGATGACTTCGTCAACCACTTTGAAAAGAAGGTTGACGACATCCGATCCTCGTTTGTTAAGTCTAATGACACTGCTGGTCCTGCTCACACTGCCCTACCCTATGCTTTGACTTCTTTCTCCCCTCTCTCTCCAGATAAAATCCTGCGACTTGTGACTGCAGGCCGCCCAACAACCTGCCCGCTTGACCCCATCCCCTCCTCCCTTCTCCAGACCATCTCCGGTGACCTTCTCCCCTACCTCACCTCGCTGATCAACTCATCCTTGACCGCTGGCCATGTCCCTTCCGTCTTCAAGAGAGCGAGAGTTGCTCCCCTTCTCAAAAAACCAACACTCGACCCCACTGATGTCAACAACTACAGACCAGTATCCCTTCTTTCTTTTCTTTCCAAAACTATTGAGCGTGCCGTCTTTAGCCAACTCTCTTGCTATCTCTCTCAGAATGACCTTCTTGATCCAAACCAATCAGGTTTCAGGACTGGTCATTCAACTGAGACTGCTCTTCTCTGTGTCACGGAGACTCTCCGCACTGCTAAAGCTAACTCTCTCTCCTCTGCTCTTGTCCTTCTAGACCTGTCTGCTGCCTTTGATACTGTGAACCATCAGATCCTCCTCTCCACCCTCTCCGAGCTGGGCATCTCCGGCGCGGCTCACTCCTGGATTGCGTCCTACCTGACCGGTCGCTCCTACCAAGTGGCGTGGCGAGAAGCTGTCTCCGCACCACGTGCTCTCACCACTGGTGTCCCCCAGGGCTCAGTTCTAGGCCCTCTCCTTTTCTCCCTATACACCAAGTCACTTGGCTCTGTCATATCCTCACATGGCCTTTCCTATCATTGCTACGCTGACGATACATAACTAATCTTCTCCTTTCCCCCTTCTGATAACCAGGTGGCGAATCGCATCTCTGCATGTCTGGCAGACATATCAGTATGGATGACGGATCACCACCTCAAGCTGAACCCTGGCAAGACGGAGCTGCTCTTCCTCCCGGGGAAGGACTGCCCGTTCCATGATCTCGCCATCACGGTTGACAACTCCGCTGTGTCCTCCTCCCAGAGTGCGAAGAGCCTAGGCGTGACCCTGGACAACACCCTGTCGTTCTCCGCCAACATCAAGGCGGTGACCCGCTCCTGCAGGTTCATGCTCTACAACATTCGGAGAGTACGACCCTGCCTTACACAGGAAGCGGCACAGGTCCTAATCCAGGCACTTGTCATCTCCCGTCTGGACTACTGCAACTCGCTGTTGGCTGGCCTCCCTGCCTGTGCCATTAAACCCCTACAACTCATCCAGAATGCCGCAGCCCGTCTGGTGTTCAACCTTCCCAAGTTCTCTCACGTCACCCCCCTCCTCCGCACACTCCACTGGCTTCCAGTTGAAGCTCGCATCCGCTACAAGACCATGGTGCTTGCCTATGGAGCAGTGAGGGGAACGGCACCTCTGTACCTTCAGGCTCTGATCAGTCCCTACACCCAAACGAGGGCATTGCGTTCATCCACCTCTGGCCTGCTGGCTCCCCTTCCTCTGCGGAAGCATAGCTCCCGCTCAGCCCAGTCAAAACTGTTCGCTGCTCTGGCACCCCAATGGTGGAACAAGCTCCCTCACGACGCCAGGACAGCGGAGTCACTCACCACCTTCCGGAGACATTTGAAACCCCACCTCTTTAAGGAATACCTGGGATAGGATAAAGTAATCCTTCTACCCCCCCCCCCCTGTCCTGTTATCCTGCCTCTCTCTCCCCCTCTCCTTATTGTCCTGTTATCCTGCCTCTCTCTCCCCTCTCCTTTGTGTCCTGTTAACCTGCGTCTCTCTCCCCTCTCATTAGTGTCCTGTTAACCTGCCTCTCTCTCCCCTCTCCTTAGTGTCCTGTTAACCAGCCTCTCTCTCCCCTCTCAGTGTCCTGTTAACCTGCCTCTCTCTCCCCTCTCCTTAGTGTCCTGTTAACCTGCCTCTCTCTCCCCTCTCCTTAGTGTCCTGTTAACCTGCCTCTCTCTCCCCTCTCCTTAGTGTCCTGTTAACCTGCCTCTCTCTCCCCTCTCCTTAGTGTCCTGTTAACCTGCCTCTCTCTCCCCTCTCCTTAGTGTCCTGTTAACCTGCCTCTCTCTCCCCTCTCCTTTGTGTCCTGTTAACCTGGGTCTCTCTCTCCTCACCTTAGTGTCCTGTTAACCTGCCTCTCTCTCCCCTCTCTTTAGTGTCCTGTTAAACGGCCTCTCTCTCCCCTCTCCGTAGTGTCCTGTTAACCGGCCTCTCTCTCCCCTCTCCGTAGTGTCCTGTTAACCGGCCTCTCTCTCCCCTCTCCTTAGTGTCCTGTTAACCTGCCTCTCCCTTCCCTCTCCTTACTGTACTGTTAACTGGCCTCTCTCTCCCCCCCCCAAATTGTAAAGTGGTTATCCCACTGGCTATAGGGTGAACGCACCAATTTGTGAGTCGCTCTGGCTAAGAGCGTCTGCTAAATGACGTTAATGTGCCCTTGAGCAAGGCACTTAACCCTAATTGCTCCTGTAAGTCGCTCTGGATAAGAGCGTCTGCTAAATGACTAAAATGTAAATGTAATGAACAGAGGAGGACTAGAATAAGGATACGGCTAAAGGCTTTAAGAACTGGTCTTCTAGTGCGTTGGGTACATAGAATAAAGGGGGCAGATTTCCGGGTGTTGTAGAAAAGATTCAGGGCATTATGTACAGACAAGGCTATGGAAGGATATGAGTAAAGTGGAGGTAAACCTAAGCGTTGGGTAACAATGAAAGAGATAGTATCACTAGAGGCACCAATTGAGTCGGTCTCTGCGTGTATGGGGGGTGGGACAAAGGAGCTATCTAAGGCAGGTTTAGCTGGGCTGGGGGATCTACAGTGAAATAGTACAATTAGAAATAACCGAAACAACAATAAGCTAACCATGTTTGGGCTGAGGCTAAACATAAACAGGATGCGGTACCGTAAAAAGGAACAGTCCAGCAGACATCAGCTGTATAGCTGAGTTATCATAAGGTCCGGTGAACAGCAATAGGATAGTTCGGAGGCTGCTTAAGCACTAGCGAGTAAGAGGCCAGGGCTAGCAGATGGAATCTTCGTGGTCGACGTCGTCGTAACCACATCAGACGATTTCGTCGGCAGACCAGTCGTGTAGGATCGGCGGGGCTCCGTGTCAACACTAGGTGGTCCCGTCCGGTTGACAGAGAGGTAGATAGCCGGGAGATGGGCCTAGCTCAGGATGATTAGCCAGACCACAACGTCCATTTAGTTGCAGCTAGCTGGTAGCGATGAATCCGGAGTTAAAGGTCCAGTGATTAAATTAATCCCGCAGAAAAAAAATCCAATGTTCTGGGTGAAAAACCACTAACGGTAGCTGATAGCAAGTAGCTAGTTAGCTGGCTAGCTAGTTTCAACTGGAGATTCTAGATAAAAGGTAAGTCAATAATAGAATCCGTTCCACATTGAGTGAGGCGGGTTGCAGGAAAGTATATTTTGTAGAAGGATGAAAAGTCTGATAGGGAAATATGTACGAAAAATACAAAAAAACAGGGTATTTACAGGCTATTTACAGACACACGACAAAAACAGAACTGCACTACTTCGCCATCTTGCACTACTTCGCCACTACTGTTCAGTCGTGTGGTCAGGTGCCACAGAGGGACTTGGGAAAATTACAATTGGTTCAGAACAGGGCAGCATGGCTGGCCCTTAAATGTACACGGAGAGCTAACATTAATGATATGCATGTCAATCTCTCATGGCTCAAGTGAAGGAGAGATTGACTTAATCCCTACTTTTTTTTGTAAGAAGTATTGACAAGCTGAATGCACCAAGCTGTCTGTTTAAACTACTAGCACACAGTTCGGACTCCCATGCATACCCCACAAGACATGCCACCAGAGGTGAGACTATGTGAGAATGCTGTTCATAGACTACAGTTCAGCGTTCAACACCATAGTCCCTCCCAAACTCATCACCAAGCTATGGACCCTGGTACTGAACCCTTCCCTCTGTAACTAGTTTACCCACGACTGCGTGGCCACGCACGACTCCAATTCCATCATCAAGTTTGCTGACGACATGACGGTGGTACGCCTGATCACCGACGGCGATGAATCAGCCTACAGGGAGGAGATCAGAGATTTGGCAGTGTGGTGCCAGGACAACAACCTCTCCCTCAACGTCACTAAAACCAAGGAGCTGATCGTGGAGAATATAGGAGAAAGAGGGGAGAGCATGCCCCCATCAACATCGACGGGGCTGTAGTGGAGCGGGTCGAGAGCTTCAAGTTCCTAAGCGTACACATCACTAGGGACATAACATGGTCCACACAGTCATGAAGAGGGCCCCTCAGGAGGCTGAAAAGATTTGGCATGGGTCCTCGGATCCTCAAAATGTTCTACAGCTGCAAAATTGAGAGCATCTTGACTAGCTGCATCACTGCTTTGTATGGCAAATGCACCGCCATTGACCGTAAAGCGCTACAGAGGGTGGTGTGGACAGCCCAGTAGATCACTGGGTCTGAGCTCCCTGCCATCCAGGACCTCTATATCAGGCAGTTTCAGAGGAAGGTCAGAAAAAATGCTAAAGACTCCACCACAAGCCATTGACTGTTCACTCTGCTCCTGTCCGGCAAACTGTACAGGAGCATCGGCTCTCAGACCAACAGGCTCCGAGACAGCTTCTACCCCCAAGCCTTAAGACTGCTAAATAGCCAGACTGCTAAATAGTCTATTAATGGTGCCCGACCGATCTGCACTGACTCTGTCTTGCACTGACCCTACGCACACTCACTGTTTCCACATTTTGTTACGTTACAGCCTCATTCTAAAATGGATTACAGAAAAACATTTCCTCATCAATCAATACCCCATAATGACAAAGTGAGTATTTCTGTGTTCTATTGTTCAGTATCGGATTGAAGTGTCTTCTTCAACCGCATCTCACCAACAGGTTCTTAGAAATATTTAAAAAACAGAAATACCTTATTTACATACAGTTGAAGTCGGAAGTTTACATACACTTATGTTGGAGTCATTAAAACTTGTTTTTCAAACACACATTTCTTGTTAACAAACTATAGTTTTGGCAAGTCGGTTAGGACATCTACTTTGTGCATGACACAAGTAATTTTTCCAACAATTGTTTACAGATTCACTTATAATTCACTGTATCACAATTCCAGTGGGTCAGAAGTTTACATACACTAACTTGACTGTGACTTTAAACAGCTTGGAAAATTCCAGAAAATGATGTCATGGCTTTAGAAGCTTCTGATAGGCTAATTTACATAATTTGAGTCAATTGGAGGTGTACCTGTGGATGTATTTCAAGGCCTACCTTCAAACTCAGTGCCTATTTGCTTGACATCACAGGAAAATCAAAAGAAATCAGCCAAGACCTCAGAAAAAGAATGGTAGACCTCCACAAGTCTGGTTCATCCTTGGGAGCAATTTCCAAATGCCTGAAGGTATCACATTCATCTGTACAAACAATAGTACGCAAGTATATACACCACGGGACCACGCAGCCGTCATACCACTCAGGAAGGAGACGCGTTCTGTCTCCTAGAGATGAACGTACTTTGGTGCGAAAAGTGCAAATCAATCCCAGAACAACAGCAAAGGACCTTGTGAAGATTCTGGAGGAAACAGGTACAAAAGTATCTATATCCACAGTAAAATGAGTCCTATATCGACACAACCTGAAAGGCCGCTCAGCAAGGAAGAAGCCACTGCTCCAAAAACCACCATAAAAAAGCCAGACTACGGTTTGCAACTGCACATAGGGACAAAGATAGTACTTTTTGGAGAAATGTCCTCTGGTCTGATGAAACAAAAATAGAACTGTTTGGCCATAATGACCATCGTTATGTTTGGAGGAAAAAGTGGGGAGCTTGCAAGCCGAAGAACACCATCCCAACCGTGAAGCAAAGGGGTGGCAGCATCATGCTGTGGGGGTGCTTTGCTGCAGCAGGGATTGGTGCACTTCATAAAATAGATGGCATCATGAGGAAGGAAAAATATGTGGATATATTGAAGCAACATCTCAAGACATCAGTCAGGAAGTTAAAGCTTGTTCGCAAATGGGTCTTCCAAATGGACGATGACCCCAAGCATACTTCCAAAGTTGTGGCAAATGGCTTAACGACAACAAAGTGTGGCCATCACAAAGCCCTGACCTCAATCCTATAGAAAATGTGTTGGCAGAACTGCCTATGCTACCCTCCAGTCCCTCGACTTCTTGGCACTGATGGAAACATGGATTACCACTGAAAACACTGCTACTCCTACTGCTCTCTCCTCGTCTGACCATGTGTTCTCGCATACCCCGAGAGCATCTGGTCAGCGTGGTGGTGGCACAGGAATCCTCATCTCTCCCAAGTGGACATTCTCTCTTTTTCCCCTGACCCATCTGTCTAGCTCCTCATTTGAATTCCATGCTGTCACAGTCACTAGCCCATTCAAGCTTAACATCCTTGTTATTTATCGCCTCCAGGTTCCCTTGGAGAGTTCATCAATGAGCTTGACGCCTTGATAAGTTCCTTTCTTGAGGATGGCTCACCCCTCACAGTTCTTGGTGACTTTAACCTCCCTACGTCTACCTTTGACTAATTTCTCTCTGCCTCCTTCTTTCCACTCCTCTCCTCTTTTGACCTCACCCTCTCACCGTCCCCCCCCTACTCACAAGGCAGGCAATACGCTTGACCTCATCTTTAATAGATGCTGTTCTTCTACTAATCTCACTGCAACTCCCCTCCAAGTCTCCGACCACTACTTTGTATCCTTTTCTCTCTCGCTCTCCTCCAACACAACTCACTCTGCCCCTACTCAGATGGTAATGCGCCATCACAACCTTCGCTCTCTCTCTCCCACTACTCTCTCCTCTTCCATCCTATCATCTCTTCCCTCTGCTCAATCCTTCTCCCTCCAATCTCCTGATTCTGCCCCTTCAACCCTCCTTTCCTCCCTTTCTGCATCCTTTGACTCTCTATGTCCCCTATCCTCCCGGCCGGCTCGGTCCTCCCCTCCTGCTCCATGGCTTGACGACTCATTGCGAGCTCACAGAACAGGGCTCCGGGCAGCCGAGCGGAAATTGAGAAAACTAGACTCCCTGCGGACCTGGCATCTTTTCACTCCCTCCTCTCTACATTTTCTTCCTCTGTTTCTGATGCTAAAGCCACTTTCTACCACTCTAAATTCCAAGCATCTGCCTCTAACCCTAGGAAGCTCTTTGCCACCTTCTCCTCCCTGCGGAATCCTCCTCCCCCCTCCTCCCTCTCTGTGGATGACTTCGTCAACCATTTTGAAAAGAAGGTTGACGACATCCGATCCTCGTTTGTTAAGTCAAATGACACTGCTGGTCCTGCTCACACTGCCCTACCCTATGCTTTGACTTTTTTCTCCCCTCTCTCTCCAGATGATATCTTGCGACTTGTGACGGCCGACTGCCCAACAACCTGCCCGCATGACCCTGTCCCCTCCTCTCTTCTCCAGACCATACCATCTCTGGTGACCTTCTCCCTTACCTCACCTCGCTCATCAACTCATCCTTGACCGCTGGCTATGTCCCTTCCATCTTCAAGAGAGCGAGAGTTGCACCCCTCCTCAAAAAACCTACACTCGATCCCTCCGATGTCAACAACTACAGACCAGTATCCCTTCTTTCTTTTCTCTCCAAAACTCTTGAGCGTGCCGTCTTTAGCCAACTCTCTTGCTATCTCTCTCAGAATGACCTTCTTGATCCAAACCAGTCAGGTTTCAAGACTGGTAATTCAACTGAGACTGCTCTTCTCTGTGTCACGGAGGCTCTCCACACTGCTAAAGCTAACTCTCTCTCCTCTGCTCTTGTCCTTCTAGACCTGTCTGCTGCCTTTGATACTGTGAACCATCAGATCCTCCTCTCCACCCTCTCCGAGTTGGGCATCTCCGGCTCGGCTTACTCTTGGATTGCGTCCTACCTGACCGGTCGCTCCTACCAAGTGGCGTGGTGAGAATCTGTCTCTGCACCACGTGCTCTCACCACTGGTGTCCCCCAGGGCTCAGTTCTAGGCCCTCTCCTATTCTCGCTATACACCAAGTCACTTGGCTCTGTCATATCCTCACATGGCCTCTCCTATCATTGCTACGCTGACAACACACAACTAATCTTCTCCTTTCCCACTTCTGATAACCAGGTGGCGAATCGCATCTCTGCATGTCTGGCAGACATATCAGTGTGGATGACGGATCACCACCTCAAGCTGAACCTCGGCAAGACGGAGCTGCTCTTCCTCCCGGGGAAGGACTGCCCGTTCCATGATCTCGCCATCACGGTTGACAACTCCGTTGTGTCCTCCTCCCAGAGTGCGAAGAGCCTTGGCGTGACCGTGGACAACACCCTGTCGTTCTCCGCTAACATCAAGGCGGTGACCCGATCCTGTAGGTTCATGCTCTACAACATTCGGAGAGTACGACCCTGCCTTACACAGGAAGCGGCACAGGTCCTAATCCAGGCACTTGTCATCTCCCGTCTGGATTACTGCAACTCGCTGTTGGCTGGGCTCCCTGCCTGTGCCATTAAACCCCTACAACTCATCCAGAATGCCGCAGCCCGTCTGGTGTTCAACCTTCCCAAGTTCTCTCACGTCACCCCGCTCCTCCGCACACTCCACTGGCTTCCAGTTGAAGCTCGCATCTGCTACAAGACCATGGTGCTTGCCTACAGAGCTGTGAGGGGAACGGCACCTCCGTACCTTCAGGCTCTGATCAGTCCCTACACCCAAACGAGGGCATTGCGTTCATCCACCTCTGGCCTGCTGGCCCCCCTACCTCTGCTGAAGCACAGTTCCCGCTCAGCCCAGTCAAAACTGTTCGCTGCTCTGGCACCCCAATGGTGGAACAAACTCCCTCACGACTCCAGGACAGCAGAGTCACTCACCACCTTCCGGAGACACTTGAAACCCCACCTCTTTAAGGAATACCTGGGATAGGATAAAGTAATCCTTCTACCCCCCCTTATCCCACCCCAAAGAAAGAAAAAAAAACATATTGTAAAGTGGTTATCCCACTGGCTATAAGGTGAATGCACCAATTTGTAAGTCGCTCTGGATAAGAGCGTCTGCTAAATGACGTAAATGTAAATGTAAATGTAACTGAAAAAGCGTGTGCTAGGAGGCCCACAAACCTGACTCAGTTACAAAATTCACCCAACTTATTGTGGGAAGCTTGTGGAAGGCTACCCGAAACGTTTGACCCAAGTTAAACAATTGAAAGGCAATGCTACCAAATACTAATTGAGTGTATGTAAACTTCTGACCCACTGGGAATGTGATGAAAGAAATAAAAGCTGAAATAAATCATTCTCTCTACTATTATTCTGACATTTCACATTCTTAAAATAAAGTGGTGATCCTAACTGACCTAAGACAGGGAATTTTTACTAGGATTAAATATCAGGAATTGTGAAAAATTTTCCACCATAATTTGCAAATAAATTCATAAAAAATCCTACACAGTAAAAACAGAAGTGTTAATTTAACTCCTATCGAGTTGAATTTAACTCTGTTTCAGATAACATTTGGTCCCACTCAAAATCAGTGTAAAATGTACTCTTTGGTCAGTGTAAAACTTTTAGAGTTAATTCTACTCCATATTGTGTAAAAAATAACAATGAAATGTGTCAAAATATTTAACACTGTAGTTTAATCACACTGTTGAGAGTAATATGATTACACTGTATAGAGTTAAGTCAACTACAATTTTACTTTAAAAAATGACACTTTAAAGTGTAATGATATTTACTTTTCATTTCTCTACAGTGTTTTTTTTAAAAATTTAAATCATATGATGTAGTGTTACTGAATTATAGAAATATCAATACTATCACATAAAACAAAGCACAATAATACAAGATGAGAGCACCCACATTTATTGAAAAAAAAAAGTATAATTTCAATGTCCGTGAATTTACATTGTACACCCATTGCCTTGTCTATGACAGAAGTATAACATCATAAAAATGTTCACCAGAGAAAGCAATATGGCACAACAAGGAGAGCTGTGTCATTTCCTCCATATGACCTTTGTATGTCAAAAGGTCTAGGGTAGTGCAGGTTGTCGACATGAAAAAAAACTAAATCATGCTTTGATCTGATCACCTCATATGCATGGAAATGTTCTTGAAAAGTTACTGTAACTAAAGGCACTGTGAGTAGTAACAGTTTTTCACACATTATCAGAACTGACTCAATCTGATAAAACAAGGGCACTTCAGAGTCAACTTCGCCACAGATAACCAAGTGTGGGCGATAAACATACCCATTATGTTTAGCCCAATTAACCTTCATAACCTGAATGCTACTGGGCACTTGCATTGCCAAAGCAATTTCAGAACCTCCTTTTACCATATTTAAAGCCACCATTTTTCCTGGACCAATATCTAACCGACTAAAAGTTGTTGATCTTCGCCAACTATATGCCATATGATTCTGATGCTTTTTTGCCAGCGTTTTGGTAATATTTTTAAACGATTTAAGCTGTTTTTTGAAAAAATTATGTTTGCCTTCATACCTCATACACCAACTATGAAGTACAGGCCCTATTTTCTGGATGCAGCGGGGATAGTGGATAAGAAAATGGTGCTTTGGTAAAAGTTTTTTCTGAGGATACAACTTCTTAAACAGTGTATGGTGATCAACAATCAAATGTTTTAAATATACACATAGACCTTGAGATAACATGGGCGAGAATATAATGTTAATTATTTGCAATAATAAAAGAAGCAGGCCCCAGTGTTGGTCAGTAGAAGTTACCAAATCTCCAAAGATAAGAGGAACATTCCTAAGTAAGCACCAGGACTGAATTGCATTCAGTCCCAGATCATTAGATCCTTCACTTAAATTAACAGTCACAGGCCTGTTATTTCTCTCTGTGAAACCATAATCAAAACTTTGTATTCTTGAATGTATTTCTCCTGATGTAACATGTTTTTCATTCAAATACAGAAATAATAACTTCAATTCGTACTGGCCAACCCCTTCTAACACATCATGCATCACATCAACTGAGAAGTTCTCAGTTGTGTGAAAATACCTCAATGAATTTAATATGCATGACCTTTTCACACCAAAAACATACGGAAGGGATGGATTACAAGCCATTTCTTGACAGTGAGCAGTATGCATATCTTTGGTGCGTAAAACTATTTTGGAAGAATCTTCAGAGAATTCTGTTTGAAAGTCCTCCTTTTCTGCTAAACAGAACCTGCAACAGTACCTTGCACTGAAAGACTCCACCAGACCAAACAAACTATGCAAACCCAAATTATCACCTGTTACCTGTACTACAGTGCCACGTACATAACCACTGTATAATGGAATCTCAATACCATCGCTCTCTAACACTTTAATGTCTCGAACAATGGGAGCAAAAATTTCACTAAAACCATATCGTTTAACATCTTGAGTATGAAATAAGGCGCACAGGTGTATGTTAGCCAAAAAAGAATTCCATTTTGGAGAGAAGTTTCTTAAAGTAAAATATACTCCACCCAATTTATGAATACCTCGCTTGGAACCCAATGGGTTGGCGACCTCAAAATCATCATAGAACATCTGGACCTGTATTGTCTGCTTCTCAGTTGAGAACAGGGGGTGACTTTAAAAAAAAGATCCATCACAAATATCTCTCAGTCTAGAGTTGCTGGTAGCTGAGCTTTGCAACATTTCTGCAAAATACTGACTTTTAAATATTGACTGCAGTGTAGATAAAATTGGAATATACATGAATTTATCTTGAACTACTACCTGATCATATGTTCCAGTCTTTTTATTTCGTCTTGTGTCAAATCTTGAACCAATCACACATTCAACTGGTTCTACTATTTCCCACTTGGCAGTCATACATTTTGATCGCTTGTATTCCGAATTTAGAACTGTGAAAGGATTCTCTAACCCCTCAAAACACGCCTCAACTTTCTTGCACATTTCTGTTTCTCTTTCATTACTAAATACATGCTTTATCACTGTTTCTTTAGCATGCTGATGAATATCTTGAACAATCTCTTCCATGGAAATAACTACAGTATTTACTGTACTTTGACCAACACCTGCTGCCTTTAGATCAGAAATAACAGCTGCACAACTATTTACAATGTATGGCGAAGATAACTCTGACTCAGCCTCTAAACATTCAGTCGACACTTCAACATGAGAAATATTACTGGTGTTGACGGTACTTTGAGGGTCTGAAAGATCATCTTCTATAGAATCTACTAAACTTTCTCCGTGGCACTTGTTAAGATGTTTTCTAAAACCAGAAAAGCTACCAAAAGAACGTGAGCATCCTTCTTGACCACATTTCAGAAAAAGAGTCCTGCCTGTACATAGCCCATGAATTATCTTAAGGTAATTCATGGGCTATGGTTGTTTGGACTTCCATGGTCACTTTTGCAAAGAAAACACTTCATAGTTTTATCTCAACTAACGCACCATTCTTGCTCGCAACTCAGCAACTCTAGGAGTCTCCTTTGTTTCCCCCATGTCGATGTTATAGATGGTTGTTTGCACAAAAGTGAAAAAGCTGCTCAAGGAAGAACTGTATGACGTACCAAATACGTAATGTGCTTTAAAGACTTCGTCAAAAGCTCCTACTGAACCTGTTGCCTTGCATGGAAGAGCATGCTTGTCAACCACAATGAAGTAGGAGTGAATGCTGCTCTGTGTGGATCCCTGGGCGAGAAGGTAGGGCTGACTGCTTTGGGTGATGTTGTCAAGATGCTGCTGCACACTGGTTCCAACCTACAAAAAAAACACATTCAACAGAATTGTTTTGGTGACTAACCTCTGACAATAGATAAGATCACCTCAAACTGTGCACAAGATTGAGATGATGGAATATATATTTTAAACAACTGTTAAGCATACCTTTTGAAATCTGATGAGCTGATCTACAGCTTGATATGCAGACATCTTTCCCGGCCTCTTTCTACCTTGTGCAGATGGTGGTAGCAAATGTAGCAGCAGCAAGATGGCAGACATGTCACTGTCCCAGCCTACAAATAAGTAAATAAAAACCTGGTTAACATTGTGCCGTAGCATAACATTCTTATTCACAACTTGCACCATTATGGACATATAATGCACACCTACATTATCCACATAAAAAGTAAAACAGTTCATTCATACCATTCTCAACTTCAGCAGCTGACTCAGCATTGCGCATCAAATCCAAGAGTTCTGTGGTGGATACAAGTCCATGGCTTTCCTTTATTACTTTTGCTTTGAAAGTGGTTGGCCACTTCTCCAACAATTTGTTGGCTGTGGCCTCACCAAACAGAAGTCTGAAATCTTGTTCTATCTGCAATGTAACACACAAAGACAGAAATAATGAGTGTTACCTTATTCTTCATTGGATATTTTTGGTGATGCAGTGAATTAAGTTGTCATACCAGTCCTAGTGTGTCCAGAAATCTTGGGAAGACCGAGAAGACATCTGATGATTTGGCTTCATCGTTGACCATTGCTTGCCGATATATGAAGGTCATTTTCATCTTCTCACGGACAGTGTTTTCATCAGCAGAGTGTCTCAAAACAGCAATAGCTGCTTCTACATCCTCATCAGATGGCTCTCTGTCATAGGTGAAGGGCTGACGATCACGGCCTGGCCCACCAACTTAAGACAAAATACAGTGTTAAGAAATCCTTTCTGTACAATTCACAGGTCACCATTATAATTACATGTCACTGATCAGAAAACATACCTTTAGGAGATTTGCTGACTGAGGCACCTCTTTCCTCTGCTGTTTTTCTTTGTATGGTCTTCAATCGCCATGCAAGGTATCCGGAACCACTCTCCGGATCGTAGTAATGATCCTATATTATTATAAATAAATTATAAAGGAGTACTATTCCCATTTCATAGAGTGAATATGTGCATAATGTTGCAATAACCCATTTACTTACATATCCATGTTGTGAGTATGGGTCTTCTAGATAGGGAAACAAAGCTACTATCCCCTGTGCATACATCACTCTGACACTTTTGGGGGGGGATGTCCTAGCATATGAATTCAAAGTTAACATCACACTGAATTGATATTGCACAACACATTTTACATAGTTAATAACCGGAAAATAATAACAATGTTTCTTTACAGCCCATCTATATGCTTAATGCTTACCCATGTGTTCCTGTCATCTCAGCAGCAAGTATGTTGATCATCTGTCTTCTGGTGGCATCTGTCAGAGATTTGGTTTTTCCATACTCTTGCATAATGCGTTCACCACCAGGCTTTGATGTTAGGATTTTTTCAATCAGCTATAGGTGGAAAGAAATGTGCTTTCCGTAATTGTAAAACAATATGTAATGCTGTCACATGATGAAACAACATTCAGATTGGACTTAACAGCAATGTTCACCACTTACTGCTTTTGCCTCACAGTTTATGTGGCATGGCCTTTTATGCTGGCTTCCTTCGCCAGCCGCTACTTCTTCAACATCGTCACACACAGTGAAATTCAGAATGATGGTGTCATCAGATGTACCCGAGCATGATGATGAATGAGAGGTATCTGTTCATTATGAAATTTGTGCAAAACATAGAAACATATTACAATAAACTGTTATTTTTAAGACAATAAAGGTTCTCATTCTGGCCTTTAAACTAAAAAACTAATTGAATGAATGAATACCAAGTCCATTGCCCAGCATGATTCTGAAAGTTCCAGGTGACTCCTTTACTAATTCTTCAAAAACATCTGAGTCAACTTCTGTGTCAGACTGGTCATACACCTTAATGTCTGGCTTTCTGCTTTCTGGTATGTTGAATTTTAGACACACTGTTAAAAAAAGAAGAAAAAAAAGAAAAACATGCATTCCCTTCTCACAAGGATCCAAGTTCATACTTAAGGTTGCCTCATGTGTTCACAAAATGATGAAAGACAAGGATCTGCACCTGATTTTATGTTACTGAAAATATAAAGCACAGCAGAAATTACTATAGACCTAAATAGATATCATAAGATAATAGCTTAATGCTGTATTATTTTGTCATTAGGGTGATATGTATTGCTTTAACCTATTATACCTACCTTCTTTCAAGAAAGCATTGAATGTCAGCTCAGACAGCTTGACGTATTTCTGCTCTTCCCCGAGCTGAACACGCAACAGCATTTTGCCTCTGTTAACAAAGAAAATATATATTCAAAATCATCATTTAGTGCTGGTTCAACTAAGCGTTAGCTAACTATCCATTTATCTCAGTAGTACTAGCTACGCAATGCACTATGCATTACTTAGACGTTACACTGCAATTACAAAGGCTGAAGTAGACAAAGTTGTGCTGGTTGAATATAACGTTAAGCTGCCATTTTCTGCAGCAAATGGGTGTAGGCTAGTTCAAGTTTAGAGGCACATTGTCCCATTAGCTACCAAATAACTAGCTATGTGTCAAAGTTAGCTAGCTCATTAGCCATTTTAGTTCGAACAGTAGCTAACCATTAAAATGGTTAAGCAATGTTAAACAAACCCGTCATGCAAATCAGTGATCTAAGTTATCGTTTTATAACACCAACATTAGCTGGCTAACTATCAGAAGCATGCTAACATTACCGTTATATATAGCTTTATAAAAAACAGTTAACGTTAGTGTAAGGAAGCCTGGGAAGCTATACAATAACGTTAGCTAACAATACTATCTGTATAAATGTTTTGTTGTTAGCGAACGTTATTTTACGTATTTACCATTCTGACAAACTTCATTCGTGAAAATATTGCAACACAAAGAAAGACAGTTACCGATACTGATTGCAAGCTAGCTAACCGCATGACAAGCACAATCTGCGCTCATGCCAAACGGTGGTGTCCTTCAAACGAACTGATTAGCTAAGTTAACGTTACCTATTTTTAGCCATATGAAACAGCAAGCCATTCACAAAAATATCAAACATATTCCATGGGTATATCATATAACAGTTATTAATGTCAACCATCTGAACTTACAAGCTAATTTAGCTGGCTGATGACGAGGTCACTGCAAGGGGGACCGCCGCATGGAACTCGTAACTTAAAATATGACCTAGACATCAGCACAACTCTAAAATTATGTAAAGTTAAAAAATACCGGTTTGGTGTTGAAAAAACGGGGATGTAACTTACCTAGCAATATCTGTGGCCTAGCTACTCCTTCGCAATCTTCCTCCACCAACGTACGTGCCAAACTTCAGCAAAGCAGAGTGGCGGGTATTCATCACTGCTGTAGAGTTGAAATTGTCACTGCGTATCTGCAGATTTTTACACTCACTTTTAACTCCACTGATAGAGCAACTTTACTCTCAAAAATGTTGAAAATACTCTATCTGGGTTAAAATAACTTTACTCTGAAATATTAACACCCCATTTTTTACTGTGTACAATGTGATTTTCTGGATTTTTTTTTCTCATTTTGTCTGTCATAGTTGGCGTGTACCTATGATGAAAATTACAGGCCTCTCTCATCTTTTTAAGTGGGAGAACTTGCACAATTGGTGGCTGACTAAATACTTTTTTCCCCACTGTATATATAGAGGATTGGCGAGGGGGGATAGAGGGGTTGGGATGGAAGGGGGGAAACGCCTACATCTGGTTATATCAGTATTCACTGTCCCCTGTGTTGTAGTCAGTATTCACTGTCCCCTGTGTTGTAGTCAGTATTCACTGTCCCCTGTGTTGTAGTCAGTATTCACTGTCCCCTGTGTTGTAGTCAGTATTCACTGTCCCCTGTGTTGTAGTCAGTATTCACTGTCCCCTGTGTTGTAGTCAGTATTCACTGTCCCCTGTGTTGTAGTCATTATTCACCAACTACTTTACCAACTACTTCACCAACTACTTCTCAGATTGAGTTCAGTGTGTCAAATCGGAGGGCCTGTTGTCTGGACCTATGGCAGTCTCTATGGGGGTGCCACAGGGTTCAATTCTTGGGCCGACACTTTTCTCTGTGTATATCAATGATGTCGCTCTTGCTGCTGGTGACTCTCAGATCCACCTCTACGCAGACGACACCATTTTGTATACATCTGGCCCTTCATTGGACACTGTGTTAACAAACCTCCAAACGAGCTTCAATGCCATACAACAATCCTTCAGTAGCCTCCAACTGCTCTTAAACACTAGTAAAACTAAATGCATGCTTTTCAATCGAACGCTGCTGGCACCCGCCCACCCGACTAGAATCACCACTCTCGACGGGTCTGACCTAGAGTATGTGGACAACTACAAATACCTAGGTGTCTGGTTAGACTGTAAACTCAACTTCCAGACTCACATAAAGAATCTCCAATCCAAAGTTAAATCTAGAATCGGCTTCCTATTTCGCAATAAAGCCTCCTTCACTCATGCTGCCAAACATGCCCTCGTAAAACTGACTATCCTACCGATCCTTGACTTCGGCGATGTAATTTACAAAATAGCCTCCAACACTCTACTCAGCAAATTGGATGTAGTCTATCACAGTGCCATCCGTTTTGTCTCCAAAGCCCCATACACTACCCACCACTGTGACCTGTACGCTCTTGTTGGCTGGTCCTCACTACATGTTCGTCGTCAAACCCACTGGCTCCAGGCCATCTATAAATCACTGCTAGGCAAATCCCCGCCTTATCTTAGCTCATTGGTCACCATAGCAGCACCCACCCGTAGTCTGCGCTCCAGCAGGTATATCTCACTGGTCATTCCCAAAGCCAACACCTCCTTTGGCCGCCATTCCTTCCAGTTCTCTGCTGCCAATGACTGGAACGAATTGCAAAAATCTCTGAAGCTGGAGACTCTTATCGCCCTCAATAACTTTAAGCATCAGTTGTCAGAGCACCTTACCGATCACTGCACCTGTACACAGCCCATCTGAAATTAGCCCACCCAACTACCTCATCCCTATATTGTTTTTTATTTTGCTCTTTTGCACCCCAGTATCTCTATTTGCACATAATCTCTTGCACATCTAGCATTCCAGTGTTAATACTATTGTAATTATTCTGCACTATAGCCTATTTATTGCCTTACCTCCATAACTTGCTACATTTGCACACACTGTATATATATTTTCTGTTGTATTTCTGACTTTATGTTTTTTACCCCATATGTAACTCTGTGTTGTTTTTATTGCACTACTTTGCTTTATCTTGGCCAGGTCGCAGTTGTAAATGAGAACCTGTTCTCAACTGGCTTACCTGGTTAAATAAAGGTGAAATAAAAAAAATAACAAAGTATTCACCGTCCCCTGTGTTGTAGTCAGTATTCACAGGTAACGGGTGGAGGACAGAGGAGCCTCTTAAAGAAGAAGTTACAGGTCTGTGAGAGCCAGAAATCTTGCTTGTTTGTAGGTGACCAAATACTTCATTTGCAAATAAATTCATAAAAAATCCTAGAATGTGATTTTCTGGATTTTTTTTCCTCATTTTGTCTGTCATGTTTGACGTGTACCTATGATGAAAATTACAGGCCTCTCTCATCTTTTTAAGTGGGAGAACTTGCACAATTGGTGGCTGACTAAATACTTTTTTTCCCCACTGTATGTGCTTTTTTGAGCAGGGGGACCTTGCGGGCGCTGCAGGATTTCAGTCCTTCACGGCGTAGTGTGTTACCAATTGTTTTCTTGGTGACTATGGTCCCAGCTGCCTTGGGATCATTGACAAGATCCTCCCGTGTAGTTCT
The DNA here is from genome assembly GCA_031479575.1 of Coregonus ussuriensis. NCBI lineage: Eukaryota > Metazoa > Chordata > Actinopteri > Salmoniformes > Salmonidae > Coregonus > Coregonus ussuriensis. Next base: position 41,347,176 of record CM062475.1, on the reverse strand, counting down.
GGGCTGATTCCTCACCGTTCTCATGAGGTGAGATCTTGCATGGAGCCCCAGGCCGAGGGAGATTGACAGTTATTTTGTGTTTCTTCCATTTGCGAATAATCGCACCAACTGTTGTCACTTTCTCACCAAGCTGCTTGGCGATGGTCTTGTAGCCCATTCCAGCCTTGTGTAGGTCTACAATCTTGTCCCTGACATCCTTGGAGAGCTCTTTGGTCTTGGCCATGGTGGAGAGTTTGGAATCTGATTGATTGCTTCTGTGGACAGGTGTCTTTTATACAGGTAACAAGCTTAGATTAGGAGCACTCCCTTTAAGAGTGTGCTACTAATCTCAGCTCGTTACCTGTATAAAAGACACCTGGGAGACAGAAATCTGTCTGATTGAGAGGGGGTCAAATACTTATTTCCCTCATTAAAATGCAAATCAATTTATAACATTTTTGACATGCGTTTTTCTGGATTTTGTTGTTGTTATTCTGTCTCTCACTGTTCAAATAAACCTACCATTACAATTATAGACTGATCATGTCTTTGTCAGTGGTCAAACGTACAAAATCAGCAGGGGATCAAATACTTTTTTCCCTCACTGTACATATCTACCTCAAATACCTTATTATTATCTATCCTGATGCCTAGTCACTTTACCCTGCCTTCATGTACATATCTACCTCAAATACCTTATTATTATCTATCCTGATGCCTAGTCACTTTACCCTGCCTTCATGTACATATCTACCACTGCTCTTAAACATTTGGATGCCGTCTACCAATGCGCCCTTCGCTGTATCAAAGGTGACAGTTTTAATACTCACTACTGCATCCTGTATCAGAAGGTTGTCTCGTCCTCATTAAAGTCCCGTAGACCACTTCACTATTCTCTTTTTGTTTCCAAAGCTCTACTACACAAGCTTCCATCTTACCTAACTCTGTTGCTAACGTATAAAAGAATGAGCTACCAAACCCAATCGCAGGATTGGTTAACTCTTGAAGTTCCTCGGGTCTCGACCGAACTAGGTAAATCCGCTTTTAGTTTTAGTTTTCCACATTTTTGGAATCACTTAAAAAAAGTAATTACATTTGGGGTCCCTGGTGCCACTAGGGCAGTTTAAACCCCTGATGATAAATTAGTTCACCGAGGTGTGCAATTGTTTTGATTGATGATGGCTGTTTGTGATGTTCTATGTAATGTACTTGTTATTGTATCTTGTTATTCAAATCAAATCAAATTGTATTGGTCACATACACATTTTTAGCAGATGTTATTGTGGGTGTAGCGAAATGCTTGTGTTTCTAGCTCCAACAGTGCGGTAATATCTAGCAAGTAATATCTAACAGAAAATTTCACAACAATACACACAAATCTAAAGCAAAGGAATGGAATTAAGAATATATAAATATTTGGACGTATAATATATAATATAATATAATATGCCATTTAGCAGACGCTTTTATCCGAAGCGACTTACAGTCATGTGTGCATAAATGTTTACGTATGGGTGGTCCCGGGGATCGAACCCACTACCCTGGCGTTACAAGCGCCGTGCTCTACCAGCTGAGCTACAGAGGACCAAGCGCCGTGCTCTACCAGCTGAGCTACAGAGGACCAGAGGACGTTGGAGCAGCATAGACTAAAATATTCTGTCTCGTATCGTGTTATTTTTTATTCTTTATTTTTTTATGGCCTCAGGGCACCATTGGAAATGAGACCCTGATCTCAATTGGGCTCCCCTGATTAAATAAAGTACAAAATATAATTTAAGAAGCCTGCCTGGAGTTCCAGATGGGTGGGGTTTACAGTTCTGTGACTCCTCTATTGGTTGATTAAGCAAGTAAAGCTCAATCAATCCCAGATAAAGTAAGGATGGAATACTGAATGGAGGGAGGCCTGATTTACACCCTATGGAGGCAGGGTTCCCAAATGGCACCCTACTCCCTCTATAGTACACTACTTTTGGTCAAAAGGGAAGGCCTCCATCCTCTATATAGGGTTTAGGAGGGCTAATTGAGATGAGTTCTAGTGAGAAACTATTCCCTCCCTGAGTTGTTTTCCCTGGTTCTAATCGTTACCTTTGAGAAGTAGACCAAACGTCCTTTGAGAAGTAGACCAAACGTCCTTTAAGAAGTAGACCAAACGTCCTTTGAGAAGTAGACCAAACGTCCAGGGGACTGAACTGGGAAGTGCTGTTGTGGTCCTCTGGAATCTCAATTCAAACACAGGAGTAGAGACACACACCTCACAGGAGTAGAGACACACCTCACAGGAGTAGAGACACACACCTCACAGGAGTAGAGACACACCTCAAAGGAGTAGAGACACACACCTCACAGGAGTAGAGACACACACCTCACAGGAGTAGAGACACACCTCACAGGAGTAGAGACACACACCTCACAGGAGTAGAGACACACCTCACAGGAGTAGACACACACCTCACAGGAGTAGAGACACACACCTCACAGGAGTAGAGACACACCTCACAGGAGTAGAGACTCACACCTCACAGGAGTAGAGACACACCTCACAGGAGTAGAGACACACACCTCACAGGAGTAGAGACACACACCTCACAGGAGTAGAGACACACCTCACAGGAGTAGAGACACACCTCACAGGAGTAGAGACACACCTCACAGGAGTAGAGACACACCTCACAGGAGTAGAGACACACCTCACAGGAGTAGAGACACACACCTCACAGGAGTAGAGACACACACCTCACAGGAGTAGAGACACACCTCACAGGAGTAGAGACACACCTCACAGGAGTAGAGACACACCTCACAGGAGTAGAGACACACACCTCACAGGAGTAGAGACACACACCTCACAGGAGTAGAGACACACCTCACAGGAGTAGAGACACACCTCACAGGAGTAGAGACACACCTCACAGGAGTAGAGACACACCTCACAGGAGTAGAGACACACCTCACAGGAGTAGAGACACACACCTCACAGGAGTAGAGACACACACCTCACAGGAGTAGAGACACACCTCACAGGAGTAGAGACACACCTCACAGGAGTAGAGACACACACCTCACAGGAGTAGAGACACACACCTCACAGGAGTAGAGACACACCTCACAGGAGTAGAGACACACCTCACAGGAGTAGAGACACACCTCACAGGAGTAGAGACACACCTCACAGGAGTAGAGACACACCTCACAGGAGTAGACACACACCTCACAGGAGTAGAGACACACCTCACAGGAGTAGAGACACACCTCACAGGAGTAGAGACACACCTCACAGGAGTAGAGACACACCTCACAGGAGTAGAGACACACACCTCACAGGAGTAGAGACACACCTCACAGGAGTAGAGACACACCTCACAGGAGTAGACACACACCTCACAGGAGTAGAGACACACACCTCACAGGAGTAGAGACACACACCTCACAGGAGTAGAGACACACACCTCACAGGAGTAGACACACACCTCACAGGAGTAGAGACACACCTCACAGGAGTAGAGACACACACCTCACAGGAGTAGAGACACACCTCACAGGAGTAGAGACACACACCTCACAGGAGTAGAGACACACACCTCACAGGAGTAGACACACACCTCACAGGAGTAGAGACACACCTCACAGGAGTAGAGACACACCTCACAGGAGTAGAGACACACCTCACAGGAGTAGAGACACACACCTCACAGGAGTAGAGACACACCTCACAGGAGTAGAGACACACACCTCACAGGAGTAGAGACACACCTCACAGGAGTAGAGACACACACCTCACAGGAGTAGAGACACACACCTCACAGGAGTAGAGACACACCTCACAGGAGTAGAGACACACCTCACAGGAGTAGAGACACACACCTCACAGGAGTAGAGACACACCTCACAGGAGTAGAGACACACCTCACAGGAGTAGAGACACACCTCACAGGAGTAGAGACACACACCTCACAGGAGTAGAGACACACACCTCACAGGAGTAGAGACACACACCTCACAGGAGTAGACACACCTCACAGGAGTAGAGACACACCTCACAGGAGTAGAGACACACCTCACAGGAGTAGAGACACACACCTCACAGGAGTAGAGACACACCTCACAGGAGTAGAGACACACACCTCACAGGAGTAGAGACACACCTCACAGGAGTAGAGACACACACCTCACAGGAGTAGAGACACACACCTCACAGGAGTAGAGACACACCTCACAGGAGTAGAGACACACCTCACAGGAGTAGAGACACACACCTCACAGGAGTAGAGACACACCTCACAGGAGTAGAGACACACCTCACAGGAGTAGAGACACACACCTCACAGGAGTAGAGACACACCTCACAGGAGTAGAGACACACCTCACAGGAGTAGAGACACACACCTCACAGGAGTAGAGACACACCTCACAGGAGTAGAGACACACCTCACAGGAGTAGAGACACACACCTCACAGGAGTAGAGACACACACCTCACAGGAGTAGAGACACACACCTCACAGGAGTAGAGACACACCTCACAGGAGTAGAGACACACCTCACAGGAGTAGAGACACACCTCACAGGAGTAGAGACACACACCTCACAGGAGTAGAGACACACACCTCACAGGAGTAGAGACACACCTCACAGGAGTAGAGACACACACCTCACAGGAGTAGAGACACACACCTCACAGGAGTAGAGACACACACCTCACAGGAGTAGAGACACACCTCACAGGAGTAGAGACACACCTCACAGGAGTAGAGACACACCTCACAGGAGTAGAGACACACACCTCACAGGAGTAGAGACACACCTCACAGGAGTAGAGACACACCTCACAGGAGTAGAGACACACCTCACAGGAGTAGAGACACACACCTCACAGGAGTAGAGACACACACCTCACAGGAGTAGAGACACACCTCACAGGAGTAGAGACACACACCTCACAGGAGTAGAGACACACCTCACAGGAGTAGAGACACACCTCACAGGAGTAGAGACACACCTCACAGGAGTAGAGACACACCTCACAGGAGTAGAGACACACACCTCACAGGAGTAGAGACACACACCTCACAGGAGTAGAGACACACCTCACAGGAGTAGAGACACACCTCACAGGAGTAGAGACACACCTCACAGGAGTAGAGACACACCTCACAGGAGTAGAGACACACACCTCACAGGAGTAGAGACACACCTCACAGGAGTAGAGACACCTCACAGGAGTAGAGACACACCTCACAGGAGTAGAGACACACCTCACAGGAGTAGAGACACACCTCACAGGAGTAGAGACACACCTCACAGGAGTAGAGACACACCTCACAGGAGTAGAGACACACACCTCACAGGAGTAGAGACACACCTCACAGGAGTAGAGACACACCTCACAGGAGTAGAGACACACCTCACAGGAGTAGAGACACACCTCACAGGAGTAGAGACACACCTCACAGGAGTAGAGACACACCTCACAGGAGTAGAGACACACCTCACAGGAGTAGAGACACACCTCACAGGAGTAGAGACACACCTCACAGGAGTAGAGACACACCTCACAGGAGTAGAGACACACCTCACAGGAGTAGAGACACACCTCACAGGAGTAGAGACACACCTCACAGGAGTAGAGACACACCTCACAGGAGTAGAGACACACCTCACAGGAGTAGAGACACACACCTCACAGGAGTAGAGACACACCTCACAGGAGTAGAGACACACCTCACAGGAGTAGAGACACACACCTCACAGGAGTAGAGACACACCTCACAGGAGTAGAGACACACCTCACAGGAGTAGAGACACACCTCACAGGAGTAGAGACACACACCTCACAGGAGTAGAGACACACCTCACAGGAGTAGAGACACACCTCACAGGAGTAGAGACACACACCTCACAGGAGTAGAGACACACCTCACAGGAGTAGAGACACACCTCACAGGAGTAGAGACACACCTCACAGGAGTAGAGACACACCTCACAGGAGTAGAGACACACCTCACAGGAGTAGAGACACACCTCACAGGAGTAGAGACACACCTCACAGGAGTAGAGACACACCTCACAGGAGTAGAGACACACCTCACAGGAGTAGAGACACACACCTCACAGGAGTAGAGACACACCTCACAGGAGTAGAGACACACCTCACAGGAGTAGAGACACACCTCACAGGAGTAGAGACACACCTCACAGGAGTAGAGACACACCTCACAGGAGTAGAGACACACACCTCACAGGAGTAGAGACACACCTCACAGGAGTAGAGACACACCTCACAGGAGTAGAGACACACACCTCACAGGAGTAGAGACACACACCTCACAGGAGTAGAGACACACCTCACAGGAGTAGAGACACACCTCACAGGAGTAGAGACACACCTCACAGGAGTAGAGACACACCTCACAGGAGTAGAGACACACCTCACAGGAGTAGAGACACACCTCACAGGAGTAGAGACACACCTCACAGGAGTAGAGACACACACCTCACAGGAGTAGAGACACACCTCACAGGAGTAGAGACACACACCTCACAGGAGTAGAGACACACCTCACAGGAGTAGAGACACACCTCACAGGAGTAGAGACACACCTCACAGGAGTAGAGACACACACCTCACAGGAGTAGAGACACACCTCACAGGAGTAGAGACACACACCAGATCATTATGGACAGGGAAACCTGATCCTAGACCAGCACTCCTACTCTGAGACATACAGGCCCTGATACACACAGGCCCTGATACACACGGGCCCTGGTTCAGATATGCATTACAAGGTAAGTGGAGGAAGTTAATGAAGAACTCATCAATAGACACTCATAAATTGAATCAGTACAGAAGATCCTTATCCAAGCTGAACAGTGAACACTCAAGAGCATGACCATTTTATTGCCAAATTCATTTATTTTCAGTTAATTCATTTTACGTTTCAGCATTTTTAGTCTATAACTTCAGTAGAATCTACAGTTGTGATAACTTCAAGTTCATTACAAAATAGAGTCTTTGCAATAAATAAATATAATATCGATTTATATTTATACATTATATGTATTAAAATAAATATATAGTACATCTCATAAATATGCTCATTCATATGTACACTTCAGCTGGTTGTATTTGAATAATGTTCCTTAGTACAGACTGAACATTACAAGTCGCTTTCTCTCTCCCCGTCTGTCCGTTCTAAAGCTCTCCCTCTGTTCTAAAGCTCTCCTTCTGTTCTAAAGCTCTCCCTCTGTTCTAAAGCTCTCATCTGTTCTAAAGCTCTCCCTCTGTTCTAAAGCTCTCCCTCTGTTCTAAAGCTCTCATCTGTTCTAAAGCTCTCCCTCTGTTCTAAAGTTCTCATCTGTTCTAAAGCTCTCCCTCTGTTCTAAAGCTCTCCCTCATTCTAAAGCTCTCCCTCTGTTCTACAGCTCTCCCTCCATTCTAAATCTCTCCCTCTGTTCTAAAGCTCTCCCTCCATTCTAAAGCTCTCCCTCTGTTCTAAAGCTCCCCCTCTGTTCTACATCTCTCCCTCTCTTCTAAACTCTCCCTCTGTTCTACAGCTCTCCCTCTGTTCTAAAGCTCTCCCTCTGTTCTAAAGCTCTCCCTCCATTCTAAAGTCCTCCCTCTGTACTAAAGCGCTCCCTCTGTTCTAAAGCGCTCCCTCTGTTCTAAAGCTCTCCCTCTGTTCTACAGCTCTCCCTCTGTTCTAAAGCGCTATGGCCATTCTAAAGCTCTCCCTCATTCTAAAGCTCTCCCTCCATTCTAAAGCTATCCCTCCATTCTACAGCTCTCCTTCATTCTAAAGCTCTCCCTCCGTTCTAAAGCTATCCCTCTGTTCTACAGCTCTCCCTCTGTTCTAAAGCGCTATGGCCATTCTAAAGCTCTCCCTCATTCTAAAGCTATCCCTCTGTTCTAAAGCTCTTCCTCTGTTCTAAAGCTCTCCCTCCATTCTAAAGCTCTCCCTCATTCTAAAGCTCTCCCTCCATTCTAAAGCTCTCCCTCCGTTCAAAAGCTCTCCCTCCATTCTAAAGCTCACCCTCTGTTCTAAAGCTCTCCCTCTTTTCTAAAGCTCTCCCTCTGTTCTAAAGCGCTATGGCCATTCTAAAGCTCTCCCTCATTCTAAAGCTCTCCCTCCATTCTAAAGCTCTCCCTCCATTCTACAGCTCTCCCTCATTCTAAAGCTCTCCCTCCGTTCTAAAGCTCTCCCTCCGTTCTAAAGCTCGCCCTCCATTCTAAAGCTCGCCCTCCATTCTAAAGCTCTCCCTCCATTCTATAGCTATCCCTCATTCTAAAGCTCTCCCTCCGTTCTAAAGCTCTCCCTCCATTCTACAGCTCTCCCTCATTCTAAAGCTCTCCCTCATTCTAAAGCTCTCCCTCTGTTCTAAAGCTCTCCCTCTGTTCTACAGCTCTCCCTCTGTTCTAAAGCTCTCCCTTGGTTCTAAAGCTCTCCCTCGGTTCTAAAGCTCTCCCTCTGTTCTAAAGCTCTCCCTCCTTTCTAAAGCTTTCCCTCTGTTCTAAAGCTCTCCCTCCATTCTACAGCTCTCTCTCTGTTCTAAAGCTCTCCCTCCGTTCTAAAGCTCTCCCTCATTCTAAAGCTCTCCCTCGGTTCTAAAGCTCTCCCTCTGTTCTAATGCTCTCCCTCTGTTCTAAAGCTCTCCCTCTGTTCTAAAGCTCTCCCTCTGTTCTAAAGCTCTACCTCCATTCTAAAGCTCTCCCTCTGTTCTAAAGCTCTCCCTCATTCTAAAGCTCTCCCTCACTCTAAAGCTCTCCTCCGTTCTAAAGCTCTCCCTCATTCTAAAGCTCTCCCTCATTCTAAAGCTCTCCCTATGTTCTAAAGCTCTCCCTCTGTTCTAAAGCTCTCCCTCCATTCTAAAGCTCTCCCTCTGTTCTACAGCTCTTCCTCTGTTCTAAAGCTCTCCCTCCATTCTAAAGCTCTCCCTCTGTTCTAAAGCTATCCCTCCTTTCTAAAGCTCTCCCTCTGTTCTAAAGTTTTCCCTCATTCTAAAGCTCTCCCTCCGTTCGAAAGCTCTCCCTCCATTCTAAAGCTCTCCCTCAATCTGAAGCTATCCCTCTGTTCTAAAGCTCTACCTCTGTTCTAAAGCTCTCCCTCTGTTCTACAGCTCTCCCTCTGTTGTAAAGCTCTCCCTCTGTTCTAAAGCTGTCCCTCAGTTCTAAAGCTCTCTCTCGGTTCTAAAGCTCTCCCTCGGTTCGAAAGCTCTCCCTCATTCTAAAGCTCTCCCTCATTCTAAAGCTCTCCCTCTGTTCTAAAGCTCTCCCTCTGTTCTAAAGCTTTCCCTCATTCTAAAGCTCTCCCTCCGTTCGAAAGCTTTCCCTCCATTCTAAAGCTCTCCCTCTGTTCCAAAGCTCTCCTCATTCTAAAGCTCTCCCTCTGTTCTAAAGCTCTCCCTCCATTCTACAGCCCTCCCTCTGTTCTAAAGCTCTCCCTTCATTCTAAAGCTCACCCTCATTCTAAAGTGCTCTTTCCATTCTAAAGGTCTCCCTCTGTTCTAAAGCTCTCCCTCCATTATAAAGCTTTCCCTCTGTTCTAAAGCTCTCCCTCCATTTTAAAGCTCTCCCTCTGTTCTAAAGCTATCCCTCTGTTCTAAAGCTCTCCCTCTGTTCTAAAGCTCTCCCTCGGTTCTAAAGCTCTCCCTCGGTTCTAAAGCTCTCCTCCGGTTCTAAAGCTCTCCCTCGGTTCTAAAGCTCTCCCTCATTCTAAAGCTCTCCCGCATTCTAAAGCTCTCGCTCTGTTCTAAAGCTCTCCCTCCGTTCTAAAGCTTTCCCTCCGTTCTAAATCTCTCCCTCTGTTCCAAAGCTCTCCCTCATTCTAAAGCTCTCCCTCCATTCTAAAGCTTTCTATATGTTCTAAAGCGCTCCCTCCATTCTAAAGCTCTCTTTCCATTCTAAAGCACTCCGTCATTCTAAAGAGCTCATTCCATTCTAAAGCTTTCCCTCTGTTCTAAAGATCTCCCTCCATTCTAAAGCTTTCCCTATGTTCTAAAGCTCTCCCTCCGTTCTAAAGCTCTCCCTCCATTCTAAAGCTCTCCCTCTGTTCTAACGCTCTCCCTCCATTCTAAAGCTCTCCCTCATTCTAAAGCTCTCCCTCTGTTCTAAAGCTCTCCCTCTGTTCTACAGCTCTCCCTCTCTTCTAAAGCTCTCCCTTGGTTCTAAAGCTATCCATCGGTTCTAAAGCTCTCCCTCTGTTCTAAAGCTCTCCCTCCATTCTAAAGCTTTCCCTCTGTTCTAAAGCTCTCCCTCCATTCTAAAGCTCTCCCTCTGTTCTAAACTCTCCCTCCATTCTAAACTCTCCCTCTATTCTACAGCTATCTCTCTGTTCTAAAGCTCTCCCTCTGTTCTAAAGCTCTCCCTCACTCTAAAACTATCCCTCTGTTCTAAATCTCTCCCTCTGTTCTACAGTCTCCCTCTGTTCTAAAGCTCTCCCTCTGTTCTACAGCTCTCCCTCTGTTCTAAAGCTAGTCCTTGGTTCTAAAGCTCTCCCTCGGTTCTAAAGCTCTCCCTCTGTTCTAAAGTTTTCCCTCATTCTAAAGCTCTCCCTCCGTTCTAATGCTCTCCCTCCATTCTAAAGCTCTCCCTCATTCTGAAGCTATCCCTCTGTTCTAAAGCTCTACCTCTGTTCTAAAGCTTTCCCTCTGTTCTACAGCTCTCCCTCTGTTCTAAAGTTCTCCCTCTGTTGTAAAGCTCTCCCTCTGTTCTAAAGCTGTCCCTCGGTTCTAATGCTCTCTCACGGTTCGAAAGCTCTCCCTCGGTTTGAAAGCTCTCCCTCATTCTAAAGCTCTCCCTCATTCTAAATCTCTCCCTCTGTTCTAAAGCTCTCCCTCTGTTCTAAAGCTTTCCCTCATTCTAAAGCTCTCCCTCCGTTCTAAAGCTCTCTCTCGGTTCTAAAGCTCTCCCTCTGTTCTAAAGCTCTCCCTCCATTCTAAAGCTTTCCCTCTGTTCTAAAGCTCTCCCTCCATTCTAAAGCTCTCCCTCTGTTCTAAACTCTACCTCCATTCTAAACTCTCCCTCCATTCTACAGCTCTCTCTCTGTTCTAAAGTTCTCCCTCCATTCTAAAGCTCTCCCTCTGTTCTAAAGCTCTCCCTCTGTTCTACAGCTCTCCCTCTGTTCTACAGCTCTTCCTCTGTTCTAAAGATCTCCCTCCATTCTAAAGCTCTCCCTCCTTTCTAAAGCTCTCCCTCTGTTCTAAAGTTTTCCGCCATTCTAAAGCTCTCCCTCATTCTGAAGCTATCCTTCTGTTCTAAAGCTCTACCTCTGTTCTAAAGCTCTCCCTCTGTTCTACAGCTCTCCCTCTGTTCTAAAGTTATCCCTCTGTTGTAAAGCTCTCCCTCTGTTCTAAACTCTCCATCCATTCTAAACTCTCCCTCCATTCTACAGCTCTCTCTCTGTTCTAAAGCTCTCCCTCCATTCTAAAGCTCTCCCTCATTCTAAAACTCTCCCTCTGTTGTAAATCTCTCCCTCTGTTCTACAGCTCTCCCTCCGCTCTAAAGCTCTCCCTCTGTTCTAAAGCTCTCCCTCCGTTCTAAAGCTCTCCCTCTGTTCTAAAGCTCTCTCTCTGTTCTAAAGCTCTCACTCTGTTCTAAAGTTCTCTCTCCGTTCTAAAGCTCTCCCTCTGTTCTAAAGCTCTCCCTCCGTTCTAAAGCTCTCCCTCCATTCTAAAGCTCTCCCTCATTCTAAAGCTCTCCCTCTGTTCTAAAGCTCTCCCTCTGTTCTAAAGCTATCCCTCTGTTCTACAGCTCTCCCTCTGTTCTAAAGCTCTCCCTCTGTTATACAGCTCTTCCTCTGTTCTAAAGCTCTCCCTCCATTCTAAAGCTCTCCCTCTGTTCTAAAGCTATCCCTCCTTTCTAAAGCTCTCCCTCTGTTCTAAAGTTTTCCCTCATTCTAAAGCTCTCCCTCCGTTCTAAAGCTCTCCCTCCATTGTAAAGCTCTCCCTCATTCTGAAGCTATCCCTCTGTTCTAAAGCTCTACCTCTGTTCTAAAGTTCTCCCTCTGTTGTAAAGCTCTCCCTCTGTTCTAAAGCTGTCCCTCGGTTCTAATGCTCTCTCTCGGATCGAAAGCTCTCCCTCGGTTCGAAAGCTCTCCCTCATTCGAAAGCTCTCCCTCATTCTAAAGCTCTCCCTCATTCTAAAGCTCTCCCTCTGTTCTAAAGCTCTCCCTCTGTTCTAAAGCCTTCCCTCATTCTAAAGCTCTCCCTCCGTTCTAAAGCTTTCCCTCCGTTCTAAAGCTCTCCCTCTGTTCCAAAGCTCTCCTCATTCTAAAGCTATTCCTCTGTTCTAAAGCTCTCCCTCCATTCTACAGCCCTCCCTCTGTTCTAAAGCTCTCCCTTCATTCTAAAGCTCTCCCTCATTCTAAAGTGCTCTTTCCATTCTAAAGGTCTCCCTCTGTTCTAAAGCTCTCCCTCCATTATAAAGCTTTCCCTCTTTTCTAAAGCTCTCCCTCCATTTTAAAGCTCTCCCTCTGTTCTAAAGCTCTCCCTCTGTTCTAAAGCTCTCCCTCGGTTCTAAAGCTCTCCCTCGGTTCTAAAGCTCTCCCTCGGTTCTAAAGCTCTCCCTCGGTTCTAAAGCTCTACCACTGTTCTAAAGCTCTCCCTCTGTTCTAAAGCTTTCCCTCATTCTAAAGCTCTCCCTACGTTCTAAAGCGTTCCCTCTGTTCTAAATCTCTCCCTCTGTTCCAAAGCTCTCCCTCATTCTAAAGCTCTCCCTCTGTTCTAAAGCTCTCCCTCCATTCTACAGCTCTCCCTCTGTTCTAAATCTCTCCCTTCATTTTAAAGCTCTCCCTCATTCTAATGTGCTCTTTCCATTCTAAAGCTCTCCCTCTGTTCTAAAGCTCTCCCTCCATTCTAAAGCTTTCCCTCTGTTCTAAAGCTCTCGCTCTGTTCTAAAGCTCTCCCTCCATCCTACAGCTCTCCCTCTGTTCTAAAGCTCTCCCTTCATTCTAAAGCTCTCCCTCATTCTAAAGTGCTCTTTCCATTCTAAAGCTCTCCCTCTGTTCTAAAGCTCTCCCTCCATTCTAAAGCTTTCCCTCTGTTCTAAAGCTCTCCCTCCATTCTAAAGCTCTCCCTCTGATCTAAAGCTCTCACTCTGTTCTAAAGTGCTCCCTCTGTTCTAAAGCTATCCCTCTGTTCTAAAGCTCACCCTCATTCTAAAGCTCTCCCTCCATTCTAAAGCTCTCCATTATTCTAAAGCGCTCTTTCCATTCTAAAGCTCTCCCTCTGTTCTAAAGCTCTCCCTCCATTATAAAGCTATCCCTCCGTTCTAAAGCTCTCCCTCTGTTCTAAAGCTCTCCCTCTGTTCTAATGCTCTCCCTCTGTTCTACAGCTCTCCCTCCGTTCTAAAGCTCTCCCTCCATTCTAAAGCTATCCCTCCATTCTAAAGCTCTCCCTCATTCTAAAGCTCTCCATCTGTTCTAAAGCTCTCCCTCTGTTCTAATGCTATCCCTCTGTTCTACAGCTCTCCCTCTGTTCTACAGCTCTCCCTCTCTTCTAAAGCTCTCCCTCCGTTCTAAAGCTCTCCCTCAGATCTAAAGCTCTCCCTCGGTTCCTAAGTTCTCCCTCCGTTCTAAAGCTCTCCCTCATTCTAAAGCTCTCCCTCGGTTCTAAAGCTCTCCCTCGGTAATAAAGCTCTCCCACGGTTCTAAAGCTCTACCACTGTTCTAAAGCTCTCCCTCTGTTCTAAAGCTTTCCCTCATTCTAAAGCTCTCCCTACGTTCTAAAGCTTTCCCTCTGTTCTAAATCTCTCCCTCTGTTCCAAAGCTCTCCCTCATTCTAAAGCTCTCCCTCTGTTCTAAAGCTCTCCCTCCATTCTACAGCTCTCCATCTGTTCTAAATTTCTCCCTTCATTTTAAAGCTCTCCCTCATTCTAATGTGCTCTTTCCATTCTAAAGCTCTCCCTCTGTTCTAAAGCTCTCCCTCCGTTCTAAAGCTTTCCCTCTGTTCTAAAGCTCTCGCTCTGTTCTAAAGCTCTCCCTCCATCCTACAGCTCTCCCTCTGTTCTAAAGCTCTCCTTTCATTCTAAAGCTCTCCCTCATTCTAAAGTGCTCTTTCCATTCTAAAGCTCTCCCTCTGTTCTAAAGCTCTCCCTCCATTCTAAAGCATTCCCTCTGTTCTAAAGCTCTCCCTCCATTCTAAAGCTCTCCCTCTGATCTAAAGCTCTCACTCTGTTCTAAAGCGCTCCCTCTGTTCTAAAGCTATCCCTCTGTTCTAAAGCTCACCCTCATTCTAAAGCTCTCCCTCCATTCTAAAGCTCTCCATTATTCTAAAGCGCTCTTTCCATTCTAAAGCTCTCCCTCTGTTCTAAAGCTCTCCCTCCATTATAAAGCTATCCCTCCATTCTAAAGCTCTCCCTCTGTTCTAAAGCTCTCCCTCTGTTCTAATGCTCTCCCTCTGTTCTACAGCTCTCCCTCCGTTCTAAAGCTCTCCCTCCATTCTAAAGCTATCCCTCCATTCTAAAGCTCTCCCTCATTCTAAAGCTCTCCATCTGTTCTAAAGCTCTCCCTCTGTTCTAATGCTATCCCTCTGTTCTACAGCTCTCCCTCTGTTCTACAGCTCTCCCTCTCTTCTAAAGCTCTCCCTCCGTTCTAAAGCTCTCCCTCAGATCTAAAGCTCTCCCTCGGTTCCTAAGTTCTCCCTCCGTTCTAAAGCTCTCCCTCATTCTAAAGCTCTCCCTCTGTTCTAAAGCTCTCCATCATTCTAAAGCTCTCCCTCTGTTCTACAGCTCTCCCTCTGTTCTAAAGTTCTCCCTCTGTTGTAAAGCTCTCCCTCTGTTCTAAAGCTGTCCCTCGGTTCTAATGCTCTCTCTCGGTTCGAAAGTTCTCCCTCGGTTTCTTAAGCTCTCCCTCATTCTAAAGCTCTCCCTCATTCTAAAGCTCTCCCTCTGTTCTAAAGCTCTCCCTCTGTTCTAAAGCCTTCCCTCATTCTAAAGCTCTCCCTCCGTTCTAAAGCTTTCCCTCCGTTCTAAAGCTCTCCCTCTGTTCCAAAGCTCTCCTCATTCTAAAGCTATCCCTCTGTTCTAAAGCTCTCCCTCCATTCTACAGCCCTCCCTCTGTTCTAAAGCTCTCCCTTCATTCTAAAGCTCTCCCTCATTCTAAAGTGCTCTTTCCATTCTAAAGGTCTCCCTCTGTTCTAAAGCTCTCCCTCCATTATAAAGCTTTCCCTCTGTTCTAAAGCTCTCCCTCCATTTTAAAGCTCTCCCTCTGTTCTAAAGCTCTCCCTCTGTTCTAAAGCTCTCCCTCGGTTCTAAAGCTCTCCCTCGGTTCTAAAGCTCTCCCTCGGTTCTAAAGCTCTCCCTCGGTTCTAAAGCTCTACCACTGTTCTAAAGCTCTCCCTCTGTTCTAAAGCTTTCCCTCATTCTAAAGCTCTCCCTACGTTCTAATGCTTTCCCTCTGTTCTAAATCTCTCCCTCTGTTCCAAAGCTCTCCCTCATTCTAAAGCTCTCCCTCTGTTCTAAAGCTCTCCCTCCATTCTACAGCTCTCCCTCTGATCTAAAGCTCTCACTCTGTTCTAAAGCGCTCCCTCTGTTCTAAAGCTATCCCTCTGTTCTAAAGCTCACCCTCATTCTAAAGCTCTCCCTCCATTCTAAAGCTCTCCCTCATTCTAATGTGCTCTTTCCATTCTAAAGCTCTCCCTCTGTTCTAAAGCTCTCCCTCCATTCTAAAGCTTTCCCTCTGTTCTAAAGCTCTCCCTCCATCCTACAGCTCTCCCTCTGTTCTAAAGCTCACCCTCATTCTAAAGCTCTCCCTCCATTCTAAAGCTCTCCATTATTCTAAAGCGCTCTTTCCATTCTAAAGCTCTCCCTCTGTTCTAAAGCTCTCCCTCCATTATAAAGCTATCCCTCCATTCTAAAGCTCTCCCTCTGTTCTAAAGCTCTCCCTCTGTTCTACAGCTCTCCCTCTGTTCTACAGCTCTCCCTCTCTTCTAAAGCTCTCCCTCCGTTCTAAAGCTCTCCCTCAGATCTAAAGCTCTCCCTCGGTTATTAAGTTCTCCCTCCGTTCTAAAGCTCTCCCTCATTTTAAAGCTCTCCCTCGGTTCTAAAGCTCTCCATTTCTAAAGCTCTCCCTCCATTCTAAAGCTCTCCCTCCGTTCTAATGCTCTCCCTTTGTTCTAAAGCTTTCCCTCTGTTCTAAAGCTCTCCCTCCATTCTAAAGCTCTCCCTCATTCTAAATATCTCCCTCTATTCTAAAGCTATCCCTCCATTCTACAGCTCTCCCTCTGTACTAAACCTCTCCCTCCATTCTAAAGCTCTCCCTCATTCTAAAGCGCTCTTTCCATTCTAAAGCTCTCCCTCGGTTCCTAAGTTCTCCCTCCGTTCTAAAGCTCTCCCTCCAGTCTAAAGCTTTCCCTCTGTTCTAAAGCTCTTCCTTTATTCTAAAGTTCTCCCTCAATTCTAAAGCTTTCCCTCTGTTCTAAAGCTCTCCTTTCATTCTAAAGCTTTCCCTCATTCTAAAGTGCTCTTTCCATTCTAAAGCTCTCCCTCTGTTCTAAAGCTCTCCCTCCATTCTAAAGCATTCCCTCTGTTCTAAAGCTCTCCCTCCATTCTAAAGCTCTCCCTCTGATCTAAAGCTCTCACTCTGTTCTAAAGCGCTCCCTCTGTTCTAAAGCTATCCCTCTGTTCTAAAGCTCACCCTCATTCTAAAGCTCTCCCTCCATTCTAAAGCTCTCCATTATTCTAAAGCGCTCTTTCCATTCTAAAGCTCTCCCTCTGTTCTAAAGCTCTCCCTCCATTATAAAGCTATCCCTCCATTCTAAAGCTCTCCCTCTGTTCTAAAGCTCTCCCTCTGTTCTAATGCTCTCCCTCTGTTCTACAGCTCTCCCTCCGTTCTAAAGCTCTCCCTCCATTCTAAAGCTATCCCTCCATTCTAAAGCTCTCCCTCATTCTAAAGCTCTCCATCTGTTCTAAAGCTCTCCCTCTGTTCTAATGCTATCCCTCTGTTCTACAGCTCTCCCTCTGTTCTACAGCTCTCCCTCTCTTCTAAAGCTCTCCCTCCGTTCTAAAGCTCTCCCTCAGATCTAAAGCTCTCCCTCGGTTCCTAAGTTCTCCCTCCGTTCTAAAGCTCTCCCTCATTCTAAAGCTCTCCCTCTGTTCTAAAGCTCTCCATCATTCTAAAGCTCTCCCTCTGTTCTACAGCTCTCCCTCTGTTCTAAAGTTCTCCCTCTGTTGTAAAGCTCTCCCTCTGTTCTAAAGCTGTCCCTCGGTTCTAATGCTCTCTCTCGGTTCGAAAGTTCTCCCTCGGTTCGAAAGCTCTCCCTCATTCTAAAGCTCTCCCTCATTCTAAAGCTCTCCCTCTGTTCTAAAGCTCTCCCTCTGTTCTAAAGCCTTCCCTCATTCTAAAGCTCTCCCTCCGTTCTAAAGCTTTCCCTCCGTTCTAAAGCTCTCCCTCTGTTCCAAAGCTCTCCTCATTCTAAAGCTATCCCTCTGTTCTAAAGCTCTCCCTCCATTCTACAGCCCTCCCTCTGTTCTAAAGCTCTCCCTTCATTCTAAAGCTCTCCCTCATTCTAAAGTGCTCTTTCCATTCTAAAGGTCTCCCTCTGTTCTAAAGCTCTCCCTCCATTATAAAGCTTTCCCTCTGTTCTAAAGCTCTCCCTCCATTTTAAAGCTCTCCCTCTGTTCTAAAGCTCTCCCTCTGTTCTAAAGCTCTCCCTCGGTTCTAAAGCTCTCCCTCGGTTCTAAAGCTCTCCCTCGGTTCTAAAGCTCTCCCTCGGTTCTAAAGCTCTACCACTGTTCTAAAGCTCTCCCTCTGTTCTAAAGCTTTCCCTCATTCTAAAGCTCTCCCTACGTTCTAATGCTTTCCCTCTGTTCTAAATCTCTCCCTCTGTTCCAAAGCTCTCCCTCATTCTAAAGCTCTCCCTCTGTTCTAAAGCTCTCCCTCCATTCTACAGCTCTCCCTCTGATCTAAAGCTCTCACTCTGTTCTAAAGCGCTCCCTCTGTTCTAAAGCTATCCCTCTGTTCTAAAGCTCACCCTCATTCTAAAGCTCTCCCTCCATTCTAAAGCTCTCCCTCATTCTAATGTGCTCTTTCCATTCTAAAGCTCTCCCTCTGGTCTAAAGCTCTCCCTCCATTCTAAAGCTTTCCCTCTGTTCTAAAGCTCTCCCTCCATCCTACAGCTCTCCCTCTGTTCTAAAGCTCACCCTCATTCTAAAGCTCTCCCTCCATTCTAAAGCTCTCCATTATTCTAAAGCGCTCTTTCCATTCTAAAGCTCTCCCTCTGTTCTAAAGCTCTCCCTCCATTATAAAGCTATCCCTCCATTCTAAAGCTCTCCCTCTGTTCTAAAGCTCTCCCTCTGTTCTACAGCTCTCCCTCTGTTCTACAGCTCTCCCTCTCTTCTAAAGCTCTCCCTCCGTTCTAAAGCTCTCCCTCAGATCTAAAGCTCTCCCTCGGTTATTAAGTTCTCCCTCCGTTCTAAAGCTCTCCCTCATTTTAAAGCTCTCCCTCGGTTCTAAAGCTCTCCATTTCTAAAGCTCTCCCTCCATTCTAAAGCTCTCCCTCCGTTCTAATGCTCTCCCTTTGTTCTAAAGCTTTCCCTCTGTTCTAAAGCTCTCCCTCCATTCTAAAGCTCTCCCTCATTCTAAATATCTCCCTCTATTCTAAAGCTATCCCTCCATTCTACAGCTCTCCCTCTGTACTAAACCTCTCCCTCCATTCTAAAGCTCTCCCTCATTCTAAAGCGCTCTTTCCATTCTAAAGCTCTCCCTCGGTTCCTAAGTTCTCCCTCCGTTCTAAAGCTCTCCCTCCAGTCTAAAGCTTTCCCTCTGTTCTAAAGCTCTTCCTTTATTCTAAAGTTCTCCCTCAATTCTAAAGCTTTCCCTCTGTTCTAAAGCTCTCCCTCCATTCTAAAGCTTTCCCTCTGTTCTAAAGCTCTCCCTCCGTTCGAAAGCTCTCCCTCTGTTCGAAAGCTCTCCCTCTGTTCTAAAGCTCTCCCTCTGTTCTAAAGCTCTCCCTCCATTCTAAAGCTTTCCCTCTGTTCTAAAGCTCTCGCTCTGTTCTAAAGCTCTCCCTCCATCCTACAGCTCTCCCTCTGTTCTAAAGCTCTCCCTTCATTCTAAAGCTTTCCCTCGGTTCTAAAGCTCTCCCTCCATTCTAAAGCTCTCCCTCTGATCTAAAGCTCTCACTCTGTTCTAAAGCTCTCCCTCTGTTCTAAAGCTATCCCTCTGTTCTAAAGCTCACCCTCATTCTAAAGCTCTCCCTCCATTCTAAAGCTCTCCCTTATTCTAAAGCGCTCTTTCCATTCTAAAGGTTTCCCTCTGTTCTAAAGCTCTCCCTCCATTATAAAGCTATCCCTCCATTCTAAAGCTCTCCCTCTGTTCTAAAGCTCTCCCTCTGTTCTAATGCTCTCCCTCTGTTCTACAGCTCTCCCTCCATTCTAAAGCTATCCCTCCATTCTAAAGCTCTCCCTCATTCTAAAGCTCTCCCTCAGATCTAAAGCTCTCCCTCTATTCTAAAGCTCTCCCTCCATTCTACAGCTCTCCCTCTGTACTAAACCTCTCCCTCCATTCTAAAGCTCTCCCTCATTCTAAAGCGCTCGTTCCATTCTAAAGCTCACCCTCTGTTCTAAAGCTCTCCCTCCAGTCTAAAGCTTTCCCTCTGTTCTAAAGCTCTTCCTTTATTCTAAAGCTCTCCCTCAATTCTAAAGCTTTCCCTCTGTTCTAAAGCTCTCCCTCCATTCTAAAGCTTTCCCTCTGATCTAAAGCTCTCACTCTGTTCTAAAGCTCTCCCTCTGTTCTAAAGCTATCCCTCTGTTCTAAAGCTCACCCTCATTCTAAAGCTCTCCCTCCATTCTAAAGCTCTCCCTTATTCTAAAGCGCTCTTTCCATTCTAAAGGTTTCCCTCTGTTCTAAAGCTCTCCCTCATTCTAAATATCTCCCTCTATTCTAAAGCTATCCCTCCATTCTACAGCTCTCCCTCTGTACTAAACCTCTCCCTCCATTCTAAAGCTCTCCCTCATTCTAAAGCGCTCTTTCCATTCTAAAGCTCTCCCTCTGTTCTAAAGCTCTCCCTCTGTTCTAAAGCTCTCCCTCCAGTCTAAAGCTTTCCCTCTGTTCTAAAGCTCTTTCTTTATTCTAAAGCTCTCCCTCCATTCTAAAGCTTTCCCTCTGTTCTAAAGCTCTCCCTCCATTCTAAAGCTTTCCCTCTGTTCTAAAGCTCTCCCTCCGTTCGAAAGCTCTCCCTCTGTTCTAAAGCTCTCCCTCTGTTCGAAAGCTCTCCCTCTGTTCTAAAGCTCTCCCTCTGTTCTAAAGCTCTCCCTCCATTCTAAAGCTTTCCCTCTGTTCTAAAGCTCTCGCTCTGTTCTAAAGCTCTCCCTCCATCCTACAGCTCTCCCTCTGTTCTAAAGCTCTCCCTTCATTCTAAAGCTTTCCCTCGGTTCTAAAGCTCTCCCTCCATTCTAAAGCTCTCCCTCTGATCTAAAGCTCTCACTCTGTTCTAAAGCTCTCCCTCTGTTCTAAAGCGATCCCTCTGTTCTAAAGCTCACCCTCATTCTAAAGCTCTCCCTCCATTCTAAAGCTCTCCCTTATTCTAAAGCGCTCTTTCCATTCTAAAGGTTTCCCTCTGTTCTAAAGCTCTCCCTCCATTATAAAGCTATCCCTCCATTCTAAAGCTCTCCCTCTGTTCTAAAGCTCTCCCTCTGTTCTAATGCTCTCCCTCTGTTCTACAGCTCTCCCTCCATTCTAAAGCTCTCCCTCCATTCTAAAGCTATCCCTCCATTCTAAAGCTCTCCCTCATTCTAAAGCTCTCCCTCAGATCTAAAGCTCTCCCTCGGTTCTAAAGCTCTCCCTCATTCTAAAGCTCTCCCTCTGTTCTAAAGCTCTCCCTCGGTTCTAAAGCTCTCCCTCATTCTAAAGCTCTCCCTCCATTCTAAAGCTCTCCCTCCGTTCTAATGCTCTCCCTTTGTTCTAAAGCTTTCCGTCTGTTCTGAAGCTCTCCCTCCATTCTAAAGCTCTCCCTCCTTCTAAATATCTCCCTCTATTCTAAAGCTCTCCCTCCATTCTACAGCTCTCCCTCTGTACTAAACCTCTCCCTCCATTCTAAAGCTCTCCCTCATTCTAAAGCGCTCTTTCCATTCTAAAGCTCACCCTCTGTTCTAAAGCTCTCCCTCCAGTCTAAAGCTTTCCCTCTGTTCTAAAGCTCTTCCTTTATTCTAAAGCTCTCCCTCAATTCTAAAGCTTTCCCTCTGTTCTAAAGCTCTCCCTCCATTCTAAAGCTTTCCCTCTGTTCTAAAGCACTCTTTCCATTCTAAAGCTCTCCCTCTGTTCTAAAGCTCTCCCTCCAGTCTAAAGCTTTCCCTCTGTTCTAAAGCTCTTCCTTTATTCTAAAGCTCTCCCTCAATTCTAAAGCTTTCCCTCTGTTCTAAAGCTCTCCCTCCATTCTAAAGCTTTCCCTCTGTTCTAAAGCTCTCCCTCCGTTCGAAAGCTCTCCCTCTGTTCTAAAGCTCTCCCTCTGTTCTAAAGCTCTCCCTCATTCTAAATCTCTCCCTCTGTTCTAAAGCTCTCCCTTCATTCTAAAGCTCTCCCTCATTCTAAAGTGCTCTTTCCATTCTAAAGCTCTCCCTCCGTTCTAAAGCTCTCCCTCATTCTAAAGCTCTCCCTCAATTCTAAAGCTCTCCTTCATTCTAAAGCGCTCTTTCCATTCTATAGCTCTCCCTCTGTTCTAAAGCTCTCCCTCCAGTCTAATGCTTTCCCTCTGTTCTAAAGCTCTCCCTGCATTCTAAAGCTCTCCCTCCAGTCTAAAGCTCTCCCTCCATTCTAAAGCTCTCCCTCTGTTCTACAGCTCTCCCTCCATTCTAAAGCTCTCCCTCTGTTCTACAGGTCTTCCTCTGTTCTAAAGCTCTCCCTCATTCTAAAGCTCTCCCTCCATTCTAAACCTCTCCCTCCATTCTACAGCTCTCCCTCTGTTCTAAAGCTCTCCCTCACTCTAAAGCTCTCCCTCTGTTCTACAGCTCTCCCTCAATCTAAAGCTCTCCCTCTGTTCTACAGCTCTCCCTCAATCTAAAGCTCTCCCTCCATTCTACAGCTCTCCCTCTGTACTAAAGCTCTCCCTCCATTCTAAAGCTCTCCCTCATTCTAAAGCGCTCTTTCCATTCTAAAGCTCTCCCTCCATTCTAAAGCTCTCCCTCTGTTCTAAAGCTCTCCCTCTGTTTTACAGCTCTCCCTCCATTCTAAAGCTCTCCCTCTGTTCTACAGGTCTTCCTCTGTTCTAAAGCTCTCCCTCATTCTAAAGCTCTCCCTCCGTTCTAAAGCTCTCCCTCCATTCTACAGCTCTCCCTCTGTTCTAAAGTTCTCCCTCCATTCTAAATTGCTCCCTCATTCTAAAGCGCTCTTTCCATTCTAAAGCTCTCCCTCTGTTCTAAAGCTCTCCCTCTGTTCTACAGCTCCCCCTCTGTTCTACAGCTCTCCCTCTGTTCTACAGCTCTCCCTCTGTTCTACAGCTCCCCCTCTGTTCTACAGCTCTCCCTCTGTTCTACAGCTCTCCCTCTGTTCTACAGCTCTCCCTCTGTTCTACAGCTCCCCCTCTGTTCTACAGCTCTCCCTCTGTTCTACAGCTCTCCCTCTGTTCTACAGCTCCCCCTCTGTTCTACAGCTCTCCCTCTGTTCTACAGCTCTCCCTCTGTTCTAAAGCTCTCCTTCTGTTCTAAAGCACTCTGCCCATTCTAAAGCCAACACACAGACACATACATAACCCTCCTACAGACACACACCACAGCTTTGCTCTGGTCACATAAGTGCTTTCATCCCCAAGCTTACTGTAGTCTAGTAGTGTAACCTCACTGTAGTCTAGTAGTGTAACCTAACTGTAGTCTAGTAGTGTAACCTCACTGTAGTCTAGTAGTGTAACCTCACTGTAGTCTAGTAGTGTAACCTCACTGTAGTCTAGTAGTGTAACCTCACTGTAGTCTAGTAGTGTAACCTCACTGTAGTCTAGTAGTGTAACCTCACTGTAGTCTAGTAGTGTAACCTCACTGTAGTCTAGTAGTGTAACCTCACTGTAGTCTAGTAGTGTAACCTCACTGTAGTCTAGTAGTGTAACCTCACTGTAGTCTAGTAGTGTAACCTCACTGTAGTCTAGTAGTGTAACCTCACTGTAGTCTAGTAGTGTAACCTCACTAGTAAGTGCACTTTCATCTTATTATGTCTTACATTGGAGATTGTCAGATGTTTTCCCCTAGCCTCTTCCTAACAGTTAGGAACTGCACCACGTGACCAAAAGTATGTGGACACCTGCTCTTCAAACATCTCATTCCAAAATCATGGGTATTAATATGGAGTTGATCCCCCCTTTGCTGCTATAACAGCCTCCACTCCTCTGGGAAGGCTTTCCGCTAGATGTTGGAACATTGCTGTGCTTCCATTCAGCCACAAGAGCATTAGTGAGGTCGGGCACTGATGTTGGGCGATTAGGCCTGTCTCGCAGTCGGCGTTCCAATTCATCTCTAAGGTGTTCGATGGTTTTGAGGTCAGGGTTCTGTGCAGGCCAGTAAAGTTCTTCCACACCGATCTCGATAAACCATTTCTGTATGGACCTTGCTTTGTGCATGGGGCCATTGTCATGCTGAAACAGGAAATGACCTTCCCCAAACTGTTGTCACAGTTGGAAGCACAGAATCGTCTAGAATTTCATTGTATGCTGTAGCGTTAAGATTTCCCTTCACTGGAACTAAGGGGCCTAGCCTGAACCATGAAAAACAGACCCAGACCATTATTCCTCCTCCACTAAACTTTACAGTTGGCACTATGCATTGGGGCAGGTAGCGTTCTCCTGGCATCCGCCAAACCCAGATTCGTCCATCGGACTGCCAGATGGTGAAGCGTGATTCATCACTCCAGAGAACACGTTTCCACTGCTCCAGAGTCCAATGGCGGCAAGCTTTATCCCACTCCAGCTGACGCTTGGCATTGCGCATGGTGATCTTAGGCTTGTATGTGGCTGCTCGGCCATGGAAATCCATTTCATGAAGCTCCCGACGAACAGTTCTTGTGCTTACGTTGCTTCCAGAGGCAGTTTGGAACTCGGTAGTGAGTGTTGCAACCGAGGACAGATGATTTTTACGCGCTACGTGCTTCAGCACTCGGCGGTCCCGTTCTGTGATCTTGTGTGGCCTACCACTTCGCGGCTGAGCCGTTGTTGCTCCTAAACGTTTCCACTTCACAATAACAGCACTTACAGTTGACCCGGGCAGCTCTAGCAGGGCAGAAATATGACAAACTGACTTGTTGGAAAGGTGGCATCCTTGGTCGGTGCCACGTTGAAAGTCACTGTGCTCTTCAGTAAGGCCATTCTACTGCCAATGTTTGTCTATGGAGATTGCATGGCTGTGTGCTCGATTTTATACACCTGTCAGCAACGGGTGTTGCTGAAATAGCATCCTCTAATTTGAAGGGGTGTCCACATACTGCTGTGTATATAGTGTCTCTTCAGTTTGTCTCAATACAAGCCTATTCTTTTCATGATTTCTCATTCGTTGTCATCGGCATTTCGTTGAACCACAATCTAGAAGCATCATCCTGTCCTTGACTGTCCTACTGTTTTAATGTTTTACATGTATCATATAGCTTATGTGCCAAGTTCTGCCAACCCTGCTACATCTGGATGCTCCCTCATGGCCAATCTGTCTCCATCACATATACATAACTGTTAGTAGCGTACTCTCTCTCCAGCTCAGCCCTGACATCACAATGACAAGTCAGAAGATGACTTCTCTACACGTTGCTTTAGAACACTCTGACATTCTCTCAACTCTCATTGGTCAATCCCTCCCCTCCCTGGAGTTATCTGGTTGCTGTGGTGAATGGCTGGCTAGAGTAGTGTCCACTGGCCATCTCAGCTAGTCTGATCAACTTTCCATTACTAGTCCTCAGACCCTTTGGTGCTACTCAAACTGCTGAGGACTAACCCCAAACCCTTTTATATTTGCAGTGATTGCTGGTTAAGTATCTTATTATGTATAAAAGTGGTTCTCATCAGGAAAAGTCTTTGTCTTCTGGTGGTTAGTGGTGCAGGTGGTTTTAACCTGCGGTTATCCCAGGGTGGGTTAGGCAGTTATACAGGCCTGATGCCAGTCCCTCTCCCTCCATCTCTCCCTCCATCTCTCCCTCCATCTCTCCCGCCGTATCCGTTCAGAGAAGAGATTGTCTCCTCCGCTCAACTCTGTGCTCTCCTCCAGAGGGAGGTATTATGGGCCTGATGCCAGCCCCCTCTTTCTAGTGGGACCAACTCTCTCTCCTCAGTGGCTGGAGAGAAGAGCGTCTCCTCCGCTCCGCTCTGACCCCTCTGAGGTCAAACAGCGATCTCAGAGAGTTAACGTCCAGGAGCACAAGCTGTGTTTATCTCTCTGGTCGGTGGTCCTCGGAGGAACAGGAGGGGGGCCTTTTGGCTGGAGGGGCAATACCATAAACACCTTCTTAGGGGGTCGGGGCTTGAGGCTGGGGAGCGAGGTCAGTGGGAGTACTGAGTCCTGTCCACCTCTCTCCTCCCTGTCCTTCTGTTCCTCCAGGCTCAGCCCAGGTCACCTGTATTGGAACAGATCTCTGTAAGCCTGGGGGATCTTCTCCAGCTCCACAGGCCGAGGCAGGAAGTGGGTCAGTTTCTGGTGTTTCTTAGTCCGGCCCCCCTCCCGCGGCGAGCCGTCCTTGTTAAGCGCTACGTAGTAGAAGCGTCCGGTGTCGTTGTGTTTGTAGAGCGTGGAGGCGTATGTGTTGTACCAGTTCTCCTCAAACTGCTCTCTGAACACACACTCAGCTGTTAACTTCTGCTGCGGAAGAGAGGGAGAGATGGTTGAGTGTGGTGTCCATACAGTAGCTTAATTAGCACTTAATTAATGGATTAGTTAATTTATACGTCATTAATATTTTACCAACAGTTTGAGGAGGAAACTTCACAGCAACAGATTCACTACACTAAAGGACAGGACGCCTGCTGCCCTGCGGTGGGGAGCCTAGGTCCACCATCAGAAGGGGGACTAAAGGACAGGACGCCTGCTGCCCTGCGGTGGGGAGCCTAGGTCCACCATCAGAAGGGGGACTAAAGGACAGGACGCCTGCTGCCCTGCGGTGGGGAGCCTAGGTCAACCATCAGAAGGGGGACTGAAGGACAGGACGCCTGCTGCCCTGCGGTGGGGAGCCTAGGTCCACCATCAGAAGGGGGACTGAAGGACAGGACGCCTGCTGCCCTGCGGTGGGGAGCCTAGGTCCACCATCAGAAGGGGGACTGAAGGACAGGACGCCTGCTGCCCTGCGGTGGGGTGCCTAGGTCCACCATCAGAAGGGGGACTGAAGGACAGGACGCCTGCTGCCCTGCGGTGGGGAGCCTAGGTCCACCATCAGAAGGGGGACTAAAGGACAGGACGCCTGCTGCCCTGCGGTGGGGAGCCTAGGTCCACCATCAGAAGGGGGACTAAAGGACAGGACGCCTGCTGCCCTGCGGTGGGGAGCCTAGGTCCACCATCAGAAGGGGGACTAAAGGACAGGACGCCTGCTGCCCTGCGGTGGGGAGCCTAGGTCCACCATCAGAAGGGGGACTAAAGGACAGGACGCCTGCTGCCCTGCGGTGGGGAGCCTAGGTCCACCATCAGAAGGGGGACTGAAGGACAGGACGCCTGCTGCCCTGCGGTGGGGAGCCTAGGTCCACCATCAGAAGGGGGACTAAAGGACAGGACGCCTGCTGCCCTGCGGTGGGGTGCCTAGGTCCACCATCAGAAGGGGGACTGAAGGACAGGACGCCTGCTGCCCTGCGGTGGGGAGCCTAGGTCCACCATCAGAAGGGGGACTAAAGGACAGGACGCCTGCTGCCCTGCGGTGGGGAGCCTAGGTCCACCATCAGAAGGGGGACTAAAGGACAGGATGCCTGCTGCCCTGCGGTGGGGTGCCTAGGTCCACCATCAGAAGGGGGACTAAAGGACAGGACGCCTGCTGCCCTGCGGTGGGGAGCCTAGGTCCACCATCAGAAGGGGGACTAAAGGACAGAACGCCTGCTGCCCTGCGGTGGGGAGCCTAGGTCCACCATCAGAAGGGGGACTAAAGGACAGGACGCCTGCTGCCCTGCGGTGGGGTGCCTAGGTCCACCATCAGAAGGGGGACTAAAGGACAGGACGCCTGCTGCCCTGCGGTGGGGAGCCTAGGTCCACCATCAGAAGGGGGACTAAAGGACAGGACGCCTGCTGCCCTGCGGTGGGGAGCCTAGGTCCACCATCAGAAGGGGGACTAAAGGACAGGACGCCTGCTGCCCAGCGGTGGGGAGCCTAGGTCCACCATCAGAAGGGGGACTAAAGGACAGGACGCCTGCTGCCCTGCGGTGGGGAGCCTAGGTCCACCATCAGAAGGGGGACTAAAGGACAGGACGCCTGCTGCCCTGCGGTGGGGAGCCTAGGTCCACCATCAGAAGGGGGACTAAAGGACAGGACGCCTGCTGCCCTGCGGTGGGGAGCCTAGGTCCACCATCAGAAGGGGGACTAAAGGACAGGACGCCTGCTGCCCTGCGGTGGGGTGCCTAGGTCCACCATCAGAAGGGGGACTAAAGGACAGGACGCCTGCTGCCCTGCGGTGGGGAGCCTAGGTCCACCATCAGAAGGGGGACTAAAGGACAGGACGCCTGCTGCCCTGCGGTGGGGAGCCTAGGTCCACCATCAGAAGGGGGACTAAAGGACAGGACGCCTGCTGCCCTGCGGTGGGGTGCCTAGGTCCACCATCAGAAGGGGGACTAAAGGACAGGACGCCTGCTGCCCTGCGGTGGGGAGCCTAGGTCCACCATCAGAAGGGGGACTAAAGGAGAGGACGCCTGCTGCCCTGTGGTGGGGAGCCTAGGTCCACCATCAGAAGGGGGACTAAAGGACAGGACGCCTGCTGCCCTGTGGTAGGGAGCCTAGGTCCACCATCAGCTGAACTGAACCAATGGAAAGTGTTCCAGGTCTGGGAGGCAGGTGCTGGTTATGACAGACCAGGGAGGATGCGTCCCAAATGGTACCCTGTCAACTTTATAGTGCACTACTTTAGACCAGAGAATGGCACCCTATTCCCTATATAGTGCACTACTTTAGACCAGAGAATGGCACCCTATTCCCTTTATAGTGCACTACTTTAGACCAGAGAATGGCACCCCTATTCCCTATATAGTGCAATACTTTAGACCAGAGAATGGCACCCTATTCCCTATATAGTGCACTACTTTAGACCAGAGAATGGCACCCTATTCCCTTTATAGTGCACTACTTTAGACCAGAGAATGGCACCCTATTCCCTTTATAGTGCACTACTTTAGACCACGGCCACCTTTATAGTGCACTACTTTAGACCACGGCCACCTTTATAGTGCACTACTTTAGACCACGGCCACCTTTATAGTGCACTACTTTAGACCACGGTCACCTTTATAGTGCACTACTTTAGACCACGCACACCTTTATAGTGCACTACTTTAGACCACGGCCACCTTTATAGTGCACTACTTTAGACCACGGTCACCTTTATAGTGCACTACTTTAGACCACGGTCACCTTTATAGTGCACTACTTTAGACCACGGTCACCTTTATAGTGCACTACTTTAGACCACGGCCCATAGGACCTTAGTCAATAGTAGTGCGTTATATAGGGAATAGGGTGCCATTTGGGATGCGGGCTGAGAGTCATTTCAGCCAGACTGTCACAGGTGTCAAACTCATTCCACGGAGGGCCGAGTGTCTGCATGTTCACTCCTCCCTTGGACTTGATTGATGAATTAAGGTCACTGATTAGTAAGGAACTCCCCTCACCTGGTTGTCTAGGTCTTAGTAAGGAACTCCCCTCACCTGGTTGTCTAGGTCTTAGTAAGGAACTCCCCTCACCTGGTTGTCTAGGTCTTGGTAAGGAACTCTCCTCACCTGGTTGTCTAGGGCTTAGTAAGGAACTCTCCTCACCTGGTTGTCTAGGTCTTAGTAAGGAACTCCCCTCACCTGGTTGTCTAGGTCTTAGTAAGGAACTCCCCTCACCTGGTTGTCTAGGTCTTAGTAAGGAACTCTCCTCACCTGGTTGTCTAGGTCTTAGTAAGGAACTCCCCTCACCTGGTTGTCTAGGTCTTAGTAAGGAACTCTCCTCACCTGGTTGTCTAGGTCTTAGTAAGGAACTCTCCTCACCTGGTTGTCTAGGTCTTATTAAGGAACTCCCCTCACCTGGTTGTCTAGGGCTTAGTGAGGAACTCCCCTCACCTGGTTGTCTAGGGCTTAGTGAGGAACTCCCCTCACCTGGTTGTCTAGGGCTTAGTGAGGAACTCCCCTCACCTGGTTGTCTAGGGCTTAGTGAGGAACTCCCCTCACCTGGTTGTCTAGGTCTTAGTAAGGAACTCCCCTCACCTGGTTGTCTAGGTCTTAGTAAGGAACTCCCCTCACCTGGTTGTCTAGGGCTTAGTAAGGAACTCCCCTCACCTGGTTGTCTAGGTCTTAGTAAGGAACTCTCCTCACCTGGTTGTCTAGGGCTTAGTAAGGAACTCCCCTCACCTGGTTGTCTAGGTCTTATTAAGGAACTCCCCTCACCTGGTTGTCTAGGTCTTATTAAGGAACTCCCCTCACCTGGTTGTCTAGGGCTTAGTAAGGAACTCCCCTCACCTGGTTGTCTAGGGCTTAGTAAGGAACTCCCCTCACCTGGTTGAAACGAAGAAACTAAAACCAGGAGACACTCGGCCCTCCATGGAATGAGTTGGACACCCCTGGTTTAGAGTTTATCCCTCAGCTAGGGGAGTGAGACATTTACTGGGGTGGGCCAAAATAGGGGAGGGTTGCCCCTGGTTTCCATTCTCTGTTTCACAGGTTTCACTACGTCACTTCTTCTATACAGCCACATATCCCCATCTGCCTGCAGGCTCCTCCCCTATATCAAGGTGTTTTGGTACTGCCCTTAGGACCTACGCTTTTACTGAAAAACAGGTCAATATAGTCCACCAGTCTGTCTACCCTGTCCTCTATCCACCATTCATAGTGATAATATAGTCTACCAGTCTGTCTATCCTGTCCTCTATCCACCATTCATAGTGATAATATAGTCTACCAGTCTGTCTATCCTGCCCTCTATCCACCATTCATAGTGATAATATAGTCTACCAGTCTGTCTACCCTGCCCTCTATCCACCATTCATAGTGATAATATAGTCTACCAGTCTGTCTATCCTGTCCTCTATCCACCATTCATAGTGATAATATAGTCTACCAGTCTGTCTATCCTGTCCTCTATCCACCATTCATAGTGACAATATAGTCTACCAGTCTGTCTACCCTGTCCTCTATCCACCATTCATAGTGATAATATAGTCTACCAGTCTATCTATCCTGCCCTCTATCCACCATTCATAGTGATAATATAGTCTACCAGTCTGTCTACCCTGTCCTCTATCCACCATTCATAGTGATAATATAGTCTACCAGTCTGTCTATCCTGTCCTCTATCCACCATTCATAGTGATAATATAGTCTACCAGTCTGTCTATCCTGTCCTCTATCCACCATTCATAGTGATAATATAGTCTACCAGTCTGTCTATCCTGCCCTCTATCCACCATTCATAGTGATAATATAGTCTACCAGTCTGTCTACCCTGCCCTTTATCCACCATTCATAGTGATAATATAGTCTACCAGTCTGTCTATCCTGTCCTCTATCCACCATTCATAGTGATAATATAGTCTACCAGTCTGTCTATCCTGTCCTCTATCCACCATTCATAGTGATAATATAGTCTACCAGTCTGTCTATCCTGCCCTCTATCCACCATTCATAGTGATAATATAGTCTACCAGTCTGTCTATCCTGTCCTCTATCCACCATTCATAGTGATAATATAGTCTACCAGTCTGTCTATCCTGCCCTCTATCCACCATTCATAGTGATAATATAGTCTACCAGTCTGTCTATCCTGTCCTCTATCCACCATTCATAGTGATAATATAGTCTACCAGTCTGTCTATCCTGCCCTCTATCCACCATTCATAGTGATAATATAGTCTACCAGTCTGTCTACCCTGTCCTCTATCCACCATTCATAGTGACAATAGTGGTAGGTGGATCATTTGTCAAGATCTTCAATAGGCCAACTAGCAATCATACCACACATAAAAGCATTCAAAGCTGCATCCATTTTCAATATGAAGATAGAGGAATAGCTGATAGTTAGCGGAGAGGCCAGGTGAGGCCAGGTGAGGCCAGGTGTGGCCAGGTGTGGCCAGGTGAGGCCAGGTGAGGCCAGGTGAGGCCAGGTTGATGATCAAACATGAGACATGCATGCATGGATTAAGTTCATTTTCATGGCAAAGAGGGACTTTGCAATTCATCTGATCACTCTTCATAACATTCTGGAGTATATGCAAATTGCCATCATAAAAACAGAGGCAGCAGACTTTGTGAAAATTAACATGTGTGTCATTCTCAAAACTTTTTGACAACAACTGTACATGTGGGTAGAGTTAAAGTGACTATGCATAGATAATAAATAGAGTAGCAGCACCGTAAAAGAGGGGGTTGGGGTGGGGTGGGGGGGGACAATGCAAATAGTCCAGGTAGCCATGATTTCCTGTTCAGGAGTCTTATGGCTTGACACAGAAAGACACAGTATTTTTACTTCTGATTCTTAGATTCTTAGTCTGTTGCAGATCATTATTCTCCCAAGTCGTCCTTATGCTCCCGCAGGCTATTCAGGAAAGCTTAACGTGCCTCCTCTCCAATCCGAGCAGGCTATTCAGGAAAGCTTAACGTGCCTCCTCTCCAATCCGAGCAGCTATTCCTCGCCCACCTAGAACCTAACTATTTGTCATTTGACTTTTAAAATGTATTACCTTTTATATGTGTCATAAACACAACCAGTCACAATGTTTTAATCTGATGAGGCTACGAATAAAGTCTCCAGTAGGTGCACGTGCATGCGCACGTTCGTCCAACATATAATTCCAGCATCCTCAAAATGGCATTAACCAGGTTTCCATCCAAACTTTTTACACGAGTAAAGCACATGTTGGATAAAATCTGTCGCCAACTGGATGGAAACCTGGTTATAGACGCTCCAAAGACTCTGGCGACTCCAGTGTCACTTTGATTATGCTGCACATCATGGTTTACCAAACATCTAAAGAATAAGCTACCAGCCAAACAAACTTGTAAGAATTGTTCCTTAAACTCCCCCCTCATAATCATCTGGTGCTCCAGCATTTTAAGCAGCCAGGCTGGCTATCTGTGGAAAAAATAGTAGTATTAATTCAACTTGATGTGGTCCACATAATTATCACGGACTCAGCCCACAGGTACCTATCCACATTTTTTTATTAGTTAGAGATGTCCACCAGCATAATAATAATAATAATAATAACATTTAGCAGACACTTTTATCCAAAGTGACTTACAGTCATGTGTGCATACATTTTTACGTATGGGTGGTCCCGGGGATCGAACCCACTACCCTGGTGTTACAAGCGCCATGCTCTACCAGCTGAACTACAGAGGACCACACAATACCAGAGCCACAAACTCTAATATTCACTGTTTTAAATATAAACGTCTATCTGGTAAGAACACATTTTTATTTACCGGCTCTGTTGAGTGCAACAAACTACCCCAGCAACTCAAAGCCAAACCAACCATAACCACTTTTAAAGAATGTCAAAATCTGGCTAATGTGTGAACAGTATAACCTTTTATTGTCTGTATCTCTGTAATTGTTTATGTATTTATGGAATTGTTTATGTATTTATGTAATTGTATACGTATTTATGTAATTGTATATGTATTTATGTAATTGTATATGTATTTATGTAATTGTTTATGTATTTATGGAATTGTATACGTATTTATGGAATTGTATACATATTTATGGAATTGTATACGTATTTATGGAATTTTATACGTATTTATGGAATTGTATATGTATTTATGTAATTGTATATGTATTTATGGAATTGTTTATGTATTTATGTAATTGTATATGTATTTATGTATTGTATATGTATTTATCTAATTGTATATGTATTTATCTAATTGTCTACGTATTTATGTAAAAAAATAGGGACTACAATTAAAATAAGTCAACAACTTTTATGTTCCAGTCACGTTTAAAAATCTTTGTACTGTGTGTATATACAGTATCAGTCAAAAGTTTGGACACACCTACTCATTCAAGGGTTTTTCTTTATTTTTGCTATTTTTTAAATTGTAGAATAATAGTGAAGACATCAAAACTATGAAATAACACATATGGAATCATGTAGTACTCAAATAAGTGTTAAACAAATCAAAATATATTTTATATTTGAGATTCTTCAAATAGCCTCCCTTTGCCTTGATGACAGCTTTGCACACTCTTGGCATTCTCTCAACCAGCTTCATGAGGTAGTCACCTGGAATGCATTTCAATTAACAGGTGTGCCTTCTTAAAAGTTAATTTGTGGAATTTCTTTCCTTCTTAATGCATTTGAGGCAATCAGTTGTGTTGTGACAAGGTAGGGGGGGTATACAGAAGATAGCCCTATTTGGTAAAAGACCAAGTCCATATTATGGCAAGAACAGCTCAAATAAGCAAAGAGAAACAACAGTCCATCATTACTTTAAGACATGAAGGTCAATCAATACGGAACATTTTAAGAACTTTTAAAGTTTCTCTCAAGTGAGTCGCAAAAACCATCAAGCGCTATGATGAAACTGGCTCTCATGAGGACCGCCACAGGAAAGGAAGACCCAGAGTTACCTCTGCTGCAGAGGATAAGTTCATTAGAGTTACCAGCCTCAGAAATTGCAGCCCAAATAAATGCTTCACAGAGTTCAAGTAACAGACACATCTCAACATCAACTGTTCCGAGGAGACTGTGTGAATCAGGCCTTCATGGTCGAATTTCTGCAACGAAACCACTACTAAAGGACGCCAATAAGAAGAAGAGACTTGCTTGGGCCAAGAAACACGAGCAATGGACAGTGGAAATGTGTCCTTTGGTCTGGAGTTCAAATTTGAGATTTTTGGTTCCAACCGCTGTGTCGTTGTGAGACACTGTGTGGGTGAACGGATGATCTCCGCATGTGTATTTCCCAACCGTAAAGCATGGAGGAGGAGGTGTTATGGTGTGGGGGTGCTTTGCTGGTGACACTGTCTGTGATTTATTTAGAATTCAAGGCACACTTAAACAGCATGGCTACCACAGCATTCTGCAGCGATACGCCATCCCATCTGGTTTGGGCTTAGTGGGACTATAATTTGCTTTTCAACAGGACAATGACCCAACACACCTCCAGGCTGTGTAAGGGCTATTTTACCAAGAAGGAGAGTGATGGAGTGCTGCATAAGATGACCTGCCCTCCACAATCCCACGACCTAAACCAATTGAGATGGTTTGGGATGAGTCGGACAGCAGAGTGAAGGAAAAGCAGCCAACAAGTGCTCAGCATATGTGGGAACTCCTTCAAGACTGTTGGAAAAGCATTCCAGGTGAAGCTGGTTGAGAGAATGCCAAGAGTGTGTAAAGCTGTCATCAAGGCAAAGGGTGGCTATTTGAAGAATCCCAAATATAAAATATATTTTGATTTGTTTAACACTTTTTTGGTTACTACATGATTCCATATGTGTTATTTCATAGTTTTGATGTCTTCACTATTATTCTACAATGTAGAAAATAGTAAAAATAAAGAAAAACCCTGGAATGAGTAGGTGTGTCCAAACTTTTGACTGGTACTGTATAAAAAAAAAAAGAAAAAAAAAAAAAAAGTTGAATGACATTCGGAAGATTGGGCCTTCGATACTGGGTAAGATTGGGCCTTCGATACTGGGTAAGATTGGGCCTTCGATACTGGGTAAGATTGGGCCTTCGATACTGGGTAAGTCTACATGGTAGGGTGGGATGAAATTTCTGTTTGTCGAGATTGACATAGTCTATTTATTGTGGTGTTGAAAATGCAAACCATGATATTGAAGCGCCCAAAGTCGGTATGCTTTGTTTATTGTTTGTGTGGTGCATTGGCGCAGAAACCTATTGGTGGAAAATGTGTTGCATATATTTGATATAATTCTAAATATGCCATCAAAATGTTGAACATCAGATTTCCCCCTAGCTGAGGATTGGCTGCTGCTCTCATCGTGTCTTAATGAAACAGGAGAGCTCATCCATGGTGGTTGGGGTACCCTCAATCTGACCCGCAGCCCTGCGGGGCATCCATGGTGGTTGGGGTACCCTCAATCTGACCCGCAGCCCTGCGGGGCATCCATGGGGGTTGGGGTACCCTCAATCTGACCCGCAGCCCTGCGGGGCATCCATGGTGGTTGGGGTACCCTCAATCTGACCCGCAGCCCTGCGGGGCATCCATGGTGGTTGGGGTACCATCAATCTGACCCGCAGCCCTGCGGGGCATCCATGGGGGTTGGGGTACCCTCAATCTGACCCGCAGCCCTGCGGGGCATCCATGGGGGTTGGGGTACCCTCAATCTGACCCGCAGCCCTGCGGGGCATCCATGGTGGTTGGGGTACCCTCAATCTGACCCGCAGCCCTGCGGGGCATCCATGGGGGTTGGGGTACCCTCAATCTGACCCGCAGCCCTGCGGGGCATCCATGGTGGTTGGGGTACCCTCAATCTGACCCGCAGCCCTGCGGGGCATCCATGGGGGTTGGGGTACCCTCAATCTGACCCGCAGCCCTGCGGGGCATCGATGTCGATATCCACATTCAGAAACACAGGGTCGCTACAGTTATTGTTATTTGTGGTTATAAACTGTATTTTGAGGTAATTCTTTGAGGGTGAGGGTGTGCAAATTTTTTTTACAGTACAAGTAAAAAAAATCTGTTTTACATTGACCTCTGTTCATAGAGGAAGCACTTCCCCTGTGACGTAACCTAAAAACACACACCTTGTGTCAACATGGGAGCTGCAGGGCATCCTGGGACAGGGCAGGGTGAGAGATGGCTGAGAGATCAGCAGGTGGGAGGAGCTGGATGACTGAGCAGGACAGAACAATAGAACACAACAGGACAGAACAATAGAACACAACAGGACAGAACAATAGAACACAACAAGACAGAACAATAGAACACAACAGGACAGAACAATAGAACACAACAGGACAGAACAATAGAACACAACAGGACAGATCAATAGAACACAACAGGACAGAACAATAGAACACAACAGGACAGAACAATAGAACACAACAGGACAGAACAATAGAACACAACAGGACAGAACAATAGAACACAACAGGACAGAACAATAGAACACAACAGGACAGATCAATAGAACACAACAGGACAGAACAATAGAACACAACAGGACAGAACAATAGAACACAGCAGGACAGAACAATAGAACACAACAGGACAGAACAATAGAACACAACAGGACAGAACAATAGAACACAACAGGACAGAACAATAGAACACAACAGAACAATAGAACACAACAGGACAGAACGATAGAACACAACAGGACAGAACAATAGAACACAGCAGGACAGAACAATAGAACACAGCAGGACAGAACAATAGAACACAACAGGACAGAACAATAGAACACAACAGGACAGAACAATAGAACACAACAGGACAGAACAATAGAACACAACAGGACAGAACAATAGAACACAGCAGGACAGAACAATAGAACACAGCAGGACAGAACAACAGAACACAACAGGACAGAACAATAGAACACAACAGAACAATAGAACACAACAGGACAGAACAATAGAACACAACAGAACAGAACAATAGAACACAACAGGACAGAACAATAGAACACAACAGGACAGAACAATAGAACACAGCAGGACAGAACAATAGAACACAACAGGACAGAACAATAGAACACAACAGAACAATAGAACACAACAGGACAGAACAATAGAACACAACAGGACAGAACAATAGAACACATCAGGACAGAACATTAGAACACAACAGAACAATAGAACACAACAGGAGCGAACAATAGAACACAGCAGGACAGAACATTAGAACACAACAGGACAGAACAATAGAACACAACAGAACAATAGAACACAATAGCCTGACAACACCACTCTGTCAGGATGGGTGTGTTTCAGTGTGTGTGCCCAACCTCCAGGGTATCTGAATAGTCTGTCCTCTTGGCCCAGCTCTCTGCTGTTTGGCTGAGCGTGGTATAACCTGACATCATAAGATAGCTGTGGCCCTGGTCAATAGTAGTGCACTATATAGGGAATAGGGTGCCATTTGGGATGCCACTTGCACTACAGGCAGCAGATGAATGTGTTTGACCAGCAGAACAGTGTTTATATAAATGGCCGTGGCGTTCTGAAACAGTTCCATCAATTAGCAGGCAGGTTGTGGTTGGCTGAAGACAGTTAGGGGTTAGGGCTGTGTGGAGGGGTCTGTAAACACACCCACCAGGAGACAGGGCACATGACTTTGCACATACCCAGCTAACAGAGCTATCCATACCCAGCTAACAGAGCTATCCATACCCAGCTAACAGAGCTATCCATACCCAGCTAACAGAGCTATCCATACCCAGCTAACAGAGCTATCCATACCCAGCTAACAGAGCTATCCATACCCAGCTAACAGAGCTATCCATACCCAGCTAACAGAGCTATCCATACCCAGCTAACAGAGCTATCCATACCCAGCTAACAGAGCTATCCATACCCAGCTAACAGAGCTATCCATGCCCAGCTAACAGAGCTATCCATACCCAGCTAACAAAGCTATCCATACCCAGCTAACAGAGCTATCCATACCCAGCTAACAGAGCTATCCATACCCAGCAAACAGAGCTATCCAGGCCCAGCTAACAGAGCTATCCATACCCAGCTAACAGAGCTATCCATACCCAGCTAACAGAGCTATCCATACCCAGCTAACAGAGCTATCCATACCCAGCTAACAGAGCTATCCATACCCAGCTAACAGAGCTATCCATACCCAGCTAACAGAGCTATCCATACCCAGCTAACAGAGC
Organism: Coregonus ussuriensis; assembly: GCA_031479575.1. Classification (NCBI taxonomy): domain Eukaryota; kingdom Metazoa; phylum Chordata; class Actinopteri; order Salmoniformes; family Salmonidae; genus Coregonus; species Coregonus ussuriensis. The sequence goes on along the minus strand of CM062475.1, from coordinate 41,309,289 downwards.
TACCCATACCCAGCTAACAGAGCTATCCATACCCAGCTAACAGAGCTATCCATACCCAGCTAACAGAGCTATCCATACCCAGCTAACAGAGCTATCCATACCCAGCTAACAGAGCTATCCATACCCAGCTAACAGAGCTATCCATACCCAGCTAACAGAGCTATCCATGCCCAGCTAACAGAGCTATCCATACCCAGCTAACAAAGCTATCCATACCCAGCTAACAGAGCTATCCATACCCAGCTAACAGAGCTATCCATACCCAGCAAACAGAGCTATCCATACCCAGCTAACAGAGCTATCCATACCCAGCTAACAGAGCTATCCATACCCAGCTAACAGAGCTATCCATACCCAGCTAACAGAGCTATCCATACCCAGCTAACAGAGCTATCCATACCCAGCTAACAGAGCTATCCATACCCAGCTAACAGAGAGAACGTTTTTATAATGTTACCCGTCATTTTCCCCTAATGTTTGAGTGTCGAGTTTTCCGTTAGTTAGGGGAACATTCTATGTTAGCAAAACATTTCGGAGAACCTTTTTTAGCATGTTTTGGCGTTAGAGTTAGGAGAACATACCCTTAATGTCAAACAGAACATACCCAGAATATGGTCACCATGTTCTCAGAATATCCTAAATTAAACGTTTTAGACATGTTTCAAGAACATTGTCCAGTTTTCTGTGTATCAGTTGTCACCTGATGGTCCCAAAGAAATGTTTTTATTAGACATTACACCTTGTTACTGTTGCCAAGCCAATCAAGGCCCTGATTGGTGAACCACTGATCTATTCCTCACGCTCTGCCTGTTGCCAAGGGATATCTAACTGTACATATCTGACTACATTGTGCACATTAATGTATACAGTAATTATTATTCAACATGTCCTCACCTGAGATTTGAACTCACAACCTCTTGGTTCACGGTACGCCGAGCTTCCTGCTACGCCATCATGTCTGTGTCACATATAGTTTATTCTGACTATTCTCATCATTGATTTGATTTAGGCCTACTTATTTCAGCAATTTAAGGGCTTTCAGTATAGTTGTATAATGTTGGTGGGACATGTTAACCTGTTTTAATTATACTCCTGAATCACTATGATCAATGAACGTTTTTATTGAGTGTACTTTTAACAGAGCTGAGATTTACTTCAAAGTGCTTCACCCTATTGCTTACACCTATCAAGTTGTTTC
>CM062475.1:41278091-41300591 GCA_031479575.1 Coregonus ussuriensis | reverse complement strand
GAACTCTAGGATACCTGGAGAGGACAGACAACACCTGTCAGAGATAGCACTGGCCAGACTGATGAACTCTAGGATACCTGGAGAGGACAGACAACACCTGTCAGAGATAGCACTGGCCAGACTGATGAACTCTAGGATACCTGGAGAGGACAGACAACGCGTTACACCATACATACTAGGTTTGGGCGATATGCCGTTTAAACTGTATACCGGAATATTTCGAAATACCGACTGTATGATTTTCAATATCGTAGAATAAAAGGAAGAAGAGCAGCTACTGCTTATAACTTTAAGTTATATAAGTATAACTAGAATAAATCAAATAAATGATATCCAGCTCAAGGCAAGTGGCTAGATGTCAAGAGCAAGCTTCTTGGTTACAGCAGAGAGAGTCAATCCCCTCCTGGATCAAGATCCCTGTTGCCTAAATTGTTTTGTGCGTCCACATTTAAAAACAAATATATATTTTTTAATGGCACCAATTGTATGCACCTCCGGTAATACCGTATATGGTACAGAAACGGTATGACGGTATGGAAATCTGGATACTGCCCAACCCTAATAGATACCTATAGCTTAACATATTGCATTGGCCATACCATAGAGATACAGTGCCTTGCAAAAGTATTCATCCCCATTGGCGTTATTCCTATTTTGTTGCATTACAACCTGTAATTTAAATTGATTTTTATTTGGATTTCATCTAAAGGACATACACAAAATCATATTGGTGAAATGAAATGAAAAAAAGAACTTATTTCAAAAGATTCTAAAAAATAAATAACGGAAAAGTGTTGCGTGCATATGTGTTCACCCCCTTTGCTATGGAGCCCCTAAACAAGATCTTAGTTATGCACGCTCAAGTTTTCAGTTTTTTTTGTCTTATTTCTTGTTTGTTTCAAAGTGGTAGGCATGTTGTGTAAATCAAATGATACAACCCCCCCCAAAAAAATCCATTTTAATTCCATGTTGTAAGGCAACAAAATAGGAAAAATGCCAAGGAGGATGAATACTTTCGCAAGCCACTGTATAGAACAACATACAGTGGAGGTCATAGAGATATAGAACATTATACAGTAGAGATATTGGAACAACACAGTAGAGATATAGAACAACATATAGTAGAGATATAGAACAACATATAGTAGAGATATAGAACAACACAGTAGAGATATAGAACAACATACAGTAGAGATATAGAACAACATACAGTAGAGATATAGAACATTATACAGTAGAGATATAGAACAACATACAGTAGAGATATAGAACAACATACAGTAGAGATATAGAACAACATACAGTAGAGATATAGAACAACACAGTAGAGATATAGAACAACATGCAGTAGAGATATAGAACAACATACAGTAGAGATATAGAACAACATACAGTAGAGATATAGAACAACATACAGTAGAGATATAGAACAACATCCAGTAGAGATATAGAACAACATACAGTAGAGATATAGAACAACATGCAGTAGAGATATAGAACAACATACAGTAGAGATATAGAACAACATACAGCAGAGATATAGAACAACATGCAGTAGAGATATAGAACAACATACAGTAGAGATATAGAACAACATACATTAGAGATATAGAACAACATGCAGTAGAGATATAGAACAACATACAGTAGAGATATAGAACAACATACAGTAGAGATATAGAACAACATGCAGTAGAGATATAGAACAACATACAGTAGAGATATAGAACATTATACAGTAGAGATTTAGAACATCATACAGTAGAGATATAGAACAACATACAATAGAGGTCATAGAGACATAGTACAACATACATTAGAGATATAGAACAACATACAGCAGAGATATAGAACAACATACAGTAGAGATTTAGAACAACATACAGCAGAGATATAGAACAACATACAGTAGAGATTTAGAACAACATACAGCAGAGATATAGAACAACATACAGTAGAGATATAGGACAACATAGAGTAGAGATATAGAACAAATTGCAGTAGAGATATAGAACAACATACATTAGAGATATAGAACAACATGCAGTAGAGATATAGAACATAATACAGCAGAGATATAGAACAACATACAGTACAGACATTGTACAACATACATTAGAGATATAGAACAACATACAGTAGAGATTTAGAACAACATACAGCAGAGATATAGAACAACATACAGTAGAGATATAGAACATAATACAGCAGAGATATAGAACAACATACAGTACAGACATTGTACAACATACATTAGAGATATAGAACAACATACAGTAGAGATAGAGAACAACATACAGTAGAGATATAGAACAACATATAGTATAGATATAGAACAACATACAGTAGAGATATAGAACAACATGCAGTAGAGATATAGAACAACATACAGTAGAGATATAGAACAACATGCAGTAGAGATATAGAACAACATACAGTAGAGATATAGAACAACATACAGTAGAGATATAGAACAACATGCAGTAGAGATATAGAACAACATACATTAGAGATATAGGACAACATGCAGTAGAGATATAGGACAACATACAGTAGAGATATAGAACAACATGCAGTAGAGATATATAACAACATACAGTAGAGATATAGAACATCATACAGTAGAGATATAGAACAACATACAGTAGAGATATAGAACAACATGCAGTAGAGATATAGAACAACATACAGTAGAGATATAGAACATTATACAGTAGAGATATAGAACAACATACAGTAGAGATATAGAACAACACACAGTTGAGATATAGAACAACATACAGTAGAGATATAGAACAACACATTAGAGATATAGAACAACATACAGTAGAGATATAGAACAACATACAGTAGAGATATAGAACAACATACAGTACAGACATTGTACAACATACATTAGAGATATAGAACAACATACAGTAGAGATAGAGAACAACATACAGTAGAGATATAGAACAAAATATAGTAGAGATATAGAACATTATACAGTAGAGATTTAGAACATCATACAGTAGAGATATAGAACAACATACAATAGAGATATAGAACAACATCCAGTAGAGATATAGAACAACATACAGTAGAGATATAGAACAACATGCAGTAGAGATATAGAACAACATACATTAGAGATATAGAACAACATACAGTAGAGATATAGAACAACATACAGTAGAGATATAGAACAACATACAGCAGAGATATAGAACAACATGCAGTAGAGATATAGAACAACATACAGTAGAGATATAGAACAACATGCAGTAGAGATATAGAACATTATACAGTAGAGATATAGAACAACATACAGTAGAGATATAGAACAACATACAGTAGAGATATAGAACAACATACAGTAGAGATATAGAACAACACAGTAGAGATATAGAACAACATGCAGTAGAGATATAGAACAACATACAGTAGAGATATAGAACAACATACAGTAGAGATATAGAACAACATCCAGTAGAGATATAGAACAACATACAGTAGAGATATAGAACAACATGCAGTAGAGATATAGAACAACATACAGTAGAGATATAGAACAACATACAGTAGAGATATAGAACAACATGCAGTAGAGATATAGAACAACATACAGTAGAGATATAGAACATTATACAGTAGAGATTTAGAACATCATACAGTAGAGATATAGAACAACATACAATAGAGGTCATAGAGACATAGTACAACATACATTAGAGATATAGAACAACATACAGCAGAGATATAGAACAACATACAGTAGAGATTTAGAACAACATACAGCAGAGATATAGAACAACATGCAGTAGAGATATAGAACAACATACAGTAGAGATATAGAACAACATACAGTAGAGATATAGAACAACATACAGTAGAGATTTAGAACAACATACAGCAGAGATATAGAACAACATGCAGTAGAGATATAAAACAACATACAGCAGAGATATAGAACAACATACAGTAGAGATATAGAACAACATACAGTAGAGATATAGAACAACACAGTAGAGATATAGAACAACATGCAGTAGAGATATAGAACAACATACAGTAGAGATATAGAACAACATACAGTAGAGATATAGAACAACATCCAGTAGAGATATAGAACAACATACAGTAGAGATATAGAACAACATGCAGTAGAGATATAGAACAACATACAGTAGAGATATAGAACAACATACAGTAGAGATATAGAACAACATGCAGTAGAGATATAGAACAACATACAGTAGAGATATAGAACATTATACAGTAGAGATTTAGAACATCATACAGTAGAGATATAGAACAACATACAATAGAGGTCATAGAGAAATAGTTCAAAATACATTAGAGATATAGAACAACATACAGTAGAGATATAGAACAACATGCAGTAGAGATATAGAACAACATACAGTAGAGATATAGAACAACATGCAGTAGAGATATAGAACAACATACAGTAGAGATATAGAACATTATACAGTAGAGATATAGAACAACATACAGTAGAGATATAGAACAACATGCAGTAGAGATATAGAACAACATACAGTAGAGATTTAGGACAACATGCAGTAGAGATATAGAACAACATACAGTAGAGATATAGAACAACATGCAGTAGAGATATATAACAACATACAGTAGAGATATAGAACATCATACAGTAGAGATATAGAACAACATACAGTAGAGATATAGAACAACATGCAGTAGAGATATAGAACAACATACAGTAGAGATATAGAACAACATGCAGTAGAGATATAGAACAACATACAGTAGAGATATAGAACATTATACAGTAGAGATATAGAACAACATACAGTAGAGATATAGAACAACATACAGTTGAGATATAGAACAACATACAGTAGAGATATAGAACAACACAGTAGAGATATAGAACAACATGCAGTAGAGATATAGCACAACATACAGTAGAGATATAGAACAACATACATTAGAGATATAGAACAACATGCAGTAGAGATATAGAACAACATACAGTAGAGATATAGAACAACATGCAGTAGAGATATAGAACAACATACAGTAGAGATATAGAACAACATACAGTAGAGATTTAGAACAACATACAGCAGAGATATAGAACAACATACAGTAGAGATTTAGAACAACATACAGTAGAGATATAGAACAACATGCAGTAGAGATATAGAACAACATACAGTAGAGATATAGAACATTATACAGTAGAGATATAGAACAACATACAGTAGAGATATAGAACAACATACAGTTGAGATATAGAACAACATACAGTAGAGATATAGAACAACACAGTAGAGATATAGAACAACATGCAGTAGAGATATAGCACAACATACAGTAGAGATATAGAACAACATACAGTAGAGATATAGAACAACATGCAGTAGAGATATAGTACAACATAGAGTAGAGATATAGAACAACATACAGCAGAGATATAGTACAACATACAGTAGAGATATAGAACAAAATACAGCAGAGATATAGAACAACATGCAGTAGAGATATAGAACAACATACAGTAGAGATATAGAACATTATACAGTAGAGATTTAGAACATCATACAGTAGAGATATAGAACAACATACAATAGAGATATAGACCAACATCCAGTAGAGATATAGAACAACATACAGTAGAGATATAGAACATCATACAGTAGAGATATAGAACAACATACAATAGAGATATAGACCAACATCCAGTAGAGATATAGAACAACATACAGTAGAGATATAGAACAACATGCAGTAGAGATATAGAACAACATACAGCAGAGATATAGAACAACATGCAGTAGAGATATAGAACAACATACAGTAGAGATATAGAACAACATACAGTAGAGATATAGAACAACATACAGTAGAGATATAGAACAACATACAATAGAGGTCATAGAGACATAGTACAACATACATTAGAGATATAGAACAACATACAGTAGAGATATAGAACAACATACAGTAGAGATATAGAACAACATACAGTAGAGATATAGAACAACATACAGTAGAGACTATAGAACAACATACAGTAGAGATATAGAAACAACATACAGTAGAGATATAGAACAACATGGCAGTAGAGATATAGAACAACATACAGCAGAGATATAGAACAACATGCAGTAGAGATATAGAACAACATACAGTAGGATATAGAACAACATACAGTAGAGATATAGAACAACATACAGTAGAGATACTAGAACAACATACAATAGAGGTCATAGAGACATAGTACAACATACATTAGAGATATAGAACAACATACAGTAGAGATATAGAACAACATACAGTAGAGATATAGAACAACATACAGTAGAGATATAGAACAACATACAGTAGAGATATAGAACAACATACAGTAGAGATATAGAACAACATACAGTAGAAGATATAGAACAACATACAGCCAGAGATATAGAACAACATACAGTAGAGATATAGAAACAACATACAGTAGAGATATAGAACAACATACAGTAGAGATATAGAACAACATACAGTAGAGATATAGAACAACATACAGTAGAGATATAGAACAACATACAGTAGAGATATAGAACAACATACAGTAGAGATATAGAACAACATACAGTAGAGATATAGAACAACATACAGTAGAGATATAGAACAAACATACAGTAGAGATTAAGAACAACATACAGTAGAGATATAGAACAACATACAGTAGAGATTATGACACAACATACATAAGATATAGAACGAACATACAGTAGAGATATAGAACAACATGCAGTAGAGATTTAGAACAACATACAGTAGAGATATAGAAACATAGAACAAATACAGTAGAGATTTAGAAACAACATACATCAGAGATATAGAACAACATACAGTAGAGATATAGAACATAATACAGCAGAGATATAGAACAACATACAGTACAGACATTGTACAACATACATTAGAGATATAGAACAACATACAGTAGAGATTTAGAACAACATACAGCAGAGATATAGAACAACATACAGTAGAGATATAGAACATAATACAGCAGAGATATAGAACAACATACAGTACAGACATTGTACAACATACATTAGAGATATAGAACAACATACAGTAGAGATAGAGAACAAAATACAGTAGAGATATAGAACAACATGCAGTAGAGATATAGAACAACATACAGTAGAGATATAGAACAAAATACAGTAGAGATATAGAACAACATACATTAGAGATATAGAACAACATGCAGTAGAGATATAGAACAACATACAGTAGAGATATAGAACAACATGCAGTAGAGATATAGAACAACATACAGTAGAGATATAGAACAACATACAGTAGAGATTTAGAACAACATACAGCAGAGATATAGAACAACATACAGTAGAGATTTAGAACAACATACAGCAGAGATATAGAACAACATACAGTAGAGATATAGAACAACATACAGTAGAGATATAGAACAACATACAGTAGAGATATAGAACAACATACAGTAGAGATATAGAACAACATACAGTAGAGATATAGAACAACATACAGTAGAGATATAGAACAACATACAGTAGAGATATAGAACAACATGCAGTAGAGATATAGCACAACATACAGTAGAGATATAGAACAACATACAGTAGAGATATAGAACAACATACAGTAGAGATATAGAACAACATAGAGTAGAGATATAGAACAACATACAGCAGAGATATAGAACAACATACAGTAGAGATATAGAACAACATACAGCAGAGATATAGAACAACATACAGTAGAGATATAGAACAACCATACAGTAGAGATATAGAACAACAATACAGTAGAGATATAGAAACAACATACAGTAGAGATATAGAACAACATACAGTAGAGATATAGAACAACATACAGTAGAGATATAGAACAACATACAGTAGAGATATAGAACAACATACAGTAGAGATTAGAACAACATGCCAGTAGAGATATAGAACAACATACAGTAGAGATATAGAACAACATACAGTAGAGATATAGAACAACATACAGTAGAGATATAGAAACAACATACAGTAGAGATATAGAAACAACATGCAGTAGAGATAGTAGAACAACATACAGTAGAGATATAGAAACAACATGCAGTAGAGAATATAGAACAACATACAGTAGAGATATAGAACCAACATACATAGAGAGATAGAACAACATACAGTAGAGAATAGTACAACATACAATTCAATAGAGACATAGTAAAAACATACAGTAGAGTAGCTAGAACAACATACAGTAGAGATATAGAACAACATACAGTAGAGATATAAACAACATACAGTAGAGATATAGAACAAACATACAGTAGAGATATAGAACAACATACAGTAGAGATATAGAACAACATACAGTAGAGATATAGAACAACATACAGCAGAGATATAGAACAACATACATAGAGATATAGAACAACATACAGTAGATATAGAACAACATACAGTAGATATAGCAACAACATACAGTAGCAGATATAGAACAACATACAGTAGAGATATAGAACAACATACAGTAGAGATATAGAACAACATACAGCAGAGATATAGAACAACATACAGTAGAGATATAGAACAACATACAGTAGAGATATAGAACAACATGCAGTAGAGATTTAGAACAACATACAGTAGAGATATAGAACAACATACAGTAGAGATTTAGAACAACATACATCAGAGATATAGAACAACATACAGTAGAGATATAGAACATAATACAGCAGAGATATAGAACAACATACAGTACAGACATTGTACAACATACATTAGAGATATAGAACAACATACAGTAGAGATTTAGAACAACATACAGCAGAGATATAGAACAACATACAGTAGAGATATAGAACATAATACAGCAGAGATATAGAACAACATACAGTACAGACATTGTACAACATACATTAGAGATATAGAACAACATACAGTAGAGATAGAGAACAACATACAGTAGAGATATAGAACAACATGCAGTAGAGATATAGAACAACATACAGTAGAGATATAGAACAAAATACAGTAGAGATATAGAACAACATAACATACATTAGAGATATAGAACAGCATGCAGTAGAGATATAGAAACAACATACAGTAGAGATATAGAACAACATGCAGTAGAGATATAGAACAACATACAGTAGAGATATAGAACAACATACAGTAGAGATTTAGAACAACATACAGCAGAGATATAGAACAACATACAGTAGAGATTTAGAACAACATACAGCAGAGATATAGAACAACATACAGTAGAGATATAGAACAACATACAGTAGAGATATAGAACAACATGCAGTAGAGATATAGAACAACACTGTAGAGATATAGAACAACATGCAGTAGAGATATAGAACAACTTACAGTAGAGATATAGAACAACATACAGTAGAGATATAGAACAACATGCAGTAGAGATATAGAACAACATACAGTAGAGATATAGAACATTATACAGTAGAGATTTAGAACATCATACAGTAGAGATATAGAACAACATACATTAGAGGTCATAGAGACATAGTACAACACAACATACATTAGAGATATAGAACAACATACAGTAGAGATATAGAACAACATACAGTAGAGATATAGAACAACATACAGTAGAGATATAGAACAACATACAGTAGAGATATAGAACAACATACAGTAGAGATATAGAACAACATACAGTAGAGATATAGAACAACATACAGTAGAGATATAGAACAACATACAGTAGAGATATAGAACAACATACAGTAGAGATATAGAACAACATACAGAAGAGATATAGAACAACATACAGTAGAGATATAGAACAACATACAGTCAGAGATATAGAACAACATACAGTAGAGATTTAGAAACAACATACATTAGAGATATAGAACAACATACAGTAGAGATATAGAACAACATACAGTAGAGATATAGAACAACATACAGTAGAGATATAGAACAACATACAGTAGAGATATAGAACAACATACAGTAGAGATATAGAACAACATACAGTAGAGATATAGATATAGAACAACATACAGTAGAGATATAGAACAACATACAGTAGAGATATAGAACAACATACAGTAGAGATATAGAACAACATACAGTAGAGATATAGAACAACATACAGTAGAGATATAGAACAACATACAGCAGAGATATAGAACAACATACAGTAGAGATTTAGAACAACATACAGTAGAGATATAGAACAACATACAGTAGAGATATAGAACAACATACAGTAGAGATATAGAACAACATACAGTAGAGATATAGAACAACATACAATAGAGGTCATAGAGACATAGTACAACATACATTAGAGATATAGAACAACATACAGTAGAGATATAGAACAACATACAGTAGAGATATAGAACAACATACAGTAGAGATATAGAACAACATACAGAAGAGATATAGAACAACATACAGTAGAGATATAGAACAACATACATTAGAGAATATAGAACAACATACAGTAGAGATATAGAACAACATACAGTAGAGATATAGAACAACATACAGTAGAGATATAGAACAACATACAGTAGAGATATAGAACAACATACAGAAGAGATATAGAACAACATACAGTAGAGATATAGAACAACATACAGTAGAGATAAAGAACAACATACAGTAGAGATATAGAACAACATACAGTAGAGATATAGAACAACATACAGTAGAGATATAGAACAACATACAGAAGAGATATAGAACAACATGCAGTAGAGATATAAAACAACATACAGCAGAGATATAGAACAACATACAGTAGAGATTTAGAACAACATACAGCAGAGATATAGAACAACATACAGTAGAGATTTAGAACAACATACAGTAGAGATGTAGAACAACATGCAGTAGAGATATATAACAACATACAGTAGAGATATAGAACAACATGCAGTAGAGATATAGAACAACATACAATAGAGGTCATAGAGACATAGTACAACATACATTAGAGATATAGAACAACATACACTAGAGATATAGAACAACATACAGTAGAGATATAGAACATCATACAGTAGAGATATAGAACAACATACAGCAGAGATATAGAACAACATACAGTAGAGATATAGAACATCATACAGTAGAGATATAGAACAACATACAGCAGAGATATAGAACAACATACAGTAGAGATATAGCACAACATACAGTAGAGATATAGAACAACATTCAGTAGAGATTTAGAACAACATACAGTAGAGATATAGAACAACATACAGTAGAGATTTAGAACAACATACATCAGAGATATAGAACAACATACAGTAGAGATATAGAACATAATACAGCAGAGATATAGAACAACATACAGTACAGACATTGTACAACATACATTAGAGATATAGAACAACATACAGTAGAGATTTAGAACAACATACAGCAGAGATATAGAACAACATACAGTAGAGATATAGAACATAATACAGCACAGCAGAGATATAGAACAACATACAGTACAGACATTGTACAACATACATTAGAGATATAGAACAACATACAGTAGAGATAGAGAACAACATACAGTAGAGATATAGGACAACATGCAGTAGAGATATAGAACAACATACAGTAGAGATATAGAACAAAATACAGTAGAGATATAGAACAACATACATTAGAGATATAGAACAGCATGCAGTAGAGATATAGAACAACATACAGTAGAGATATAGAACAACATGCAGTAGAGATATAGAACAACATACAGTAGAGATATAGAACAACATACAGTAGAGATTTAGAACAACATACAGCAGAGATATAGAACAACATACAGTAGAGATTTAGAACAACATACAGCAGAGATATAGAACAACATACAGTAGAGATATAGAACAACATACAGTAGAGATATAGAACAACATGCAGTAGAGATATAGAACAACACTGTAGAGATATAGAACAACATGCAGTAGAGATATAGAACAACTTACAGTAGAGATATAGAACAACATACAGTAGAGATATAGAACAACATGCAGTAGAGATATAGAACAACATACAGTAGAGATATAGAACATTATACAGTAGAGATTTAGAACATCATACAGTAGAGATATAGAACAACATACATTAGAGGTCATAGAGACATAGTACAACATACATTAGAGATATAGAACAACATACAGTAGAGATATAGAACAACATACAGTAGAGATATAGAACAACATACAGAAGAGATATAGAACAACATACAGTAGAGATATAGAACAACATGCAGTAGAGATATAGAACAACATACAGTAGAGATATAGAACAACATACAGTAGAGATATAGAACAACATACAGTAGAGATATAGAACAACATACAGTAGAGATATAGAACAACATACAGAAGAGATATAGAACAACATGCAGTAGAGATATAGATATAGAAACAACATACAGCAGAGATATAGAACAACATACAGTAGAGATTTAGAACAACATACAGCAGAGATATAGAACAACATACAGTAGAGATTTAGAACAACATACAGCAGAGATATAGAACAACATACAGTAGAGATATAGAACAACATACAGTAGAGATATAGAACAACATGCAGTAGAGATATAGAACAACATACATTAGAGATATAGGACAACATGCAGTAGAGATATAGAACAACATACAGTAGAGATGTAGAACAACATGCAGTAGAGATATATAACAACATACAGTAGAGATATAGAACATCATACAGTAGAGATATAGAACAACATACAGTAGAGATATAGAACAACATACATTAGAGATATAGAACAACATGCAGTAGAGATATAGAACAACATACAGTAGAGATATTGAAACATCATACAGTAGAGATTTAGAACATCATACAGTAGAGATATAGGACAACATACAATAGAGGTCATAGAGACATAGTACAACATACATTAGAGATATAGAACAACATACAGTAGAGATATAGAACAACATACAGTAGAGATATAGAACAACATACAGTAGAGATATAGAACAACATACAGAAGAGATATAGAACAACATACAGTAGAGATATAGAACAACATACAGTAGAGATATAGAACAACATACAGTAGAGATATAGAACAACATACAGTAGAGATATAGAACAACATACAGTAGAGATATAGAACAACATACAGTAGAGATATAGAACAACATACAGAAGAGATATAGAACAACATGCAGTAGAGATATAAAACAACATACAGCAGAGATATAGAACAACATACAGTAGAGATTTAGAACAACATACAGCAGAGATATAGAACAACATACAGTAGAGATTTAGAACAACATACAGCAGAGATATAGAACAACATACAGTAGAGATATAGAACAACATACAGTAGAGATATAGAACAACATGCAGTAGAGATATAGAACAACATACATTAGAGATATAGGACAACATGCAGTAGAGATATAGAACAACATACAGTAGAGATATAGAACAACATGCAGTAGAGATATATAACAACATACAGTAGAGATATAGAACAACATACAGTAGAGATATAGAACAACATACAATAGAGGTCATAGAGACATAGTACAACATACATTAGAGATATAGAACAACATACACTAGAGATATAGAACAACATACAGTAGAGATATAGAACATCATACAGTAGAGATATAGAACAACATACAGCAGAGATATAGAACAACATACAGTAGAGATATAGCACAACATACAGTAGAGATATAGAACAACATGCAGTAGAGATTTAGAACAACATACAGTAGAGATATAGAACAACATACAGTAGAGATTTAGAACAACATACATCAGAGATATAGAACAACATACAGTAGAGATATAGAACATAATACAGCAGAGATATAGAACAACATACAGTACAAACATTGTACAACATACATTAGAGATATAGAACAACATACAGTAGAGATTTAGAACAACATACAGCAGAGATATAGAACAACATACAGTAGAGATATAGAACATAATACAGCAGAGATATAGAACAACATACAGTACAGACATTGTACAACATACATTAGAGATATAGAACAACATACAGTAGAGATAGAGAACAACATACAGTAGAGATATAGAACAACATGCAGTAGAGATATAGAACAACATACAGTAGAGATATAGAACAAAATACAGTAGAGATATAGAACAACATACATTAGAGATATAGAACAACATGCAGTAGAGATATAGAACAACATACAGTAGAGATATAGAACAACATGCAGTAGAGATATAGAACAACATACAGTAGAGATATAGAACAACATACAGTAGAGATTTAGAACAACATACAGCAGAGATATAGAACAACATACAGTAGAGATTTAGAACAACATACAGCAGAGATATAGAACAACATACAGTAGAGATATAGAACAACATACAGTAGTGATATAGAACAACATGCAGTAGAGATATAGAACAACACTGTAGAGATATAGAACATCATGCAGTAGAGATATAGAACAACTTACAGTAGAGATATAGAACAACATACAGTAGAGATATAGAACAACATGCAGTAGAGATATAGAACAACATACAGTAGAGATATAGAACATTATACAGTAGAGATTTAGAACATCATACAGTAGAGATATAGAACAACATACAATAGAGGTCATAGAGACATAGTACAACATACATTAGAGATATAGAACAACATACAGTAGAGATATAGAACAACATACAGTAGAGATATAGAACAACATACAGTAGAGATATAGAACAACATACAGAAGAGATGAGATATAGAACAACATACAGTAGAGATATAGAACAACATACAGTAGAGATATAGAACAACATACAGTAGAGATATAGAACAACATACAGTAGAGATATAGAACAACATACAGTAGAGATATAGAACAACATACAGTAGAGATATAGAACAACATACAGAAGAGATATAGAACAACATGCAGTAGAGATATAAAACAACATACAGCAGAGATATAGAACAACATACATTAGAGATTTAGAACAACATACAGCAGAGATATAGAACAACATACAGTAGAGATTTAGAACAACATACAGCAGAGATATAGAACAACATACAGTAGAGATATAGAACAACATACAGTAGAGATATAGAACAACATGCAGTAGAGATATAGTACAACATACATTAGAGATATAGGACAACATGCAGTAGAGATATAGAACAACATACAGTAGAGATGTAGAACAACATGCAGTAGAGATATATAACAACATACAGTAGAGATATAGAACTTCATACAGTAGAGATATAGAACAACATACAGTAGAGATATAGAACAACATACAGTAGAGATATAGAACAACATGCAGTAGAGATATAGAACAACATACAGTAGAGATATAGAACATCATACAGTAGAGATTTAGAACAACATACAGTAGAGATATAGCACAACATACAATAGAGGTCATAGAGACATAGTACAACATACATTAGAGATATAGAACAACCTACAGTAGAGATATAGAACATAATACAGCAGAGATATAGAACAACATACAGTACAGACATTGTACAACATACATTAGAGATATAGAACAACATACAGTAGAGATATAGAACAACATACAGTAGAGATATAGAACAACATGCAGTAGAGATATAGAACAACATACAGTAGAGATATAGAACAACATACAGTAGAGATATAGAACAACATACAGTAGAGATATAGAACATCAAACAGTAGAGATATAGAACAACATACAGCAGAGATATAGAACAACATACAGCAGAGATATAGAACAACATACAGTAGAGATATAGAACAACATGCAGTAGAGATATAGAACAACATACAGTAGAGATTTAGAACAACATACAGCAGAGATATAGAACAACATACAGTAGAGATATAGTACAACATACAGTAGAGATATAGAACAACATGCAGTAGAGATATAGATCAACACAGTAGAGATATAGAACATAATACAGTAGAGATATAGAACAACATACAGTAGAGATATAGAACAACATGCAGTAGAGATATAGAACAACATACAGTAGAGATATAGAACAACATACAGTAGAGATATAGAACAACATACAGTAGAGATATAGAACAACATACAGTAGAGATATAGAACAACATACAGTAGAGATATAGAACAACATACAGTAGAGATATAGAACAACATGCAGTAGAGATATAGAACAACATACATTAGAGATTTAGAACAACATACAGCAGAGATATAGAACGTAGAGATATAGAACAACATACAGTAGAGATATAGAACAACATGCAGTAGAGATATAGAACAACATACATTAGAGATATAGGACAACATGCAGTAGAGATATAGAACAACATACAGTAGAGATATAGAACAACATGCAGTAGAGATATATAACAACATACAGTAGAGATATAGAACAACATACAGTACAGATATAGAACAACATACAATAGAGGTCATAGAGACATAGTACAACATACATTAGAGATATAGAACAACATACACTAGAGATATAGAACAACATACAGTAGAGATATAGAACATCATACAGTAGAGATATAGAACAACATACAGCAGAGATATAGAACAACATACAGTAGAGATATAGAACAACATACAGTAGAGATATAGAACAACATGCAGTAGAGATTTAGAACAACATACAGTAGAGATATAGAACAACATACAGTAGAGATTTAGAACAACATACATCAGAGATATAGAACAACATACAGTAGAGATATAGAACATAATACAGCAGAGATATAGAACAACATACAGTACAGACATTGTACAACATACATTAGAGATATAGAACAACATACAGTAGAGATTTAGAACAACATACAGCAGAGATATAGAAGAACATACAGTAGAGATATAGAACATAATACAGCAGAGATATAGAACAACATACAGTACAGACATTGTACAACATACATTAGAGATATAGAACAACATACAGTAGAGATAGAGAACAACATACAGTAGAGATATAGAACAACATGCAGTAGAGATATAGAACAACATACAGTAGAGATATAGAACAAAATACAGTAGAGATATAGAACAACATACATTAGAGATATAGAACAACATGCAGTAGAGATATAGAACAACATACAGTAGAGATATAGAACAACATGCAGTAGAGATATAGAACAACATACAGTAGAGATATAGAACAACATACAGTAGAGATTTAGAACAACATACAGCAGAGATATAGAACAACATACAGTAGAGATTTAGAACAACATACAGCAGAGATATAGAACAACATACAGTAGAGATATAGAACAACATACAGTAGATATATAGAACAACATGCAGTAGAGATATAGAACAACACTGTAGAGATATAGAACAACATGCAGTAGAGATATAGAACAACTTACAGTAGAGATATAGATCAACATACAGTAGAGATATAGAACAACATGCAGTAGAGATATAGAACAACATACAGTAGAGATATAGAACATTATACAGTAGAGATTTAGAACATCATACAGTAGAGATATAGAACAACATACAATAGAGGTCATAGAGACATAGTACAACATACATTAGAGATATAGAACAACATACAGTAGAGATATAGAACAACATACAGTAGAGATATAGAACAACATACAGTAGAGATATAGAACAACATACAGAAGAGATATAGAACAACATACAGTAGAGATATAGAACAACATACAGTAGAGATATAGAACAACATACAGTAGAGTAGAGATATAGAACAACATACAGTAGAGATATAGAACAACATACAGTAGAGATATAGAACAACATACAGTAGAGATATAGAACAACATACAGAAGAGATATAGAACAACATGCAGTAGAGATATAAAACAACATACAGCAGAGATATAGAACAACATACAGTAGAGATTTAGAACAACATACAGCAGAGATATAGAACAACATACAGTAGAGATTTAGAACAACATACAGCAGAGATATAGAACAACATACAGTAGAGATATAGAACAACATACAGTAGAGATATAGAACAACATGCAGTAGAGATATAGAACAACATACATTAGAGATATAGGACAACATGCAGTAGAGATATAGAACAACATACAGTAGAGATGTAGAACAACATGCATTAGAGATATATAACAACATACAGTAGAGATATAGAACTTCATACAGTAGAGATATAGAACAACATACAGTAGAGATATAGAACAACATACAGTAGAGATATAGAACAACATGCAGTAGAGATATAGAACAACATACAGTAGAGATATAGAACATCATACAGTAGAGATTTAGAACAACATACAGTAGAGATATAGCACAACATACAATAGAGGTCATAGAGACATAGTACAACATACATTAGAGATATAGAACAACCTACAGTAGAGATATAGAACATAATACAGCAGAGATATAGAACAACATACAGTACAGACATTGTACAACATACATTAGAGATATAGAACAACATACAGTAGAGATATAGAACAACATACAGTAGAGATATAGAACAACATGCAGTAGAGATATAGAACAACATACAGTAGAGATATAGAACAACATACAGTAGAGATATAGAACAACATACAGTAGAGATATAGAACATCATACAGTAGAGATATAGAACATCATACAGCAGAGATATAGAACAACATACAGTAGAGATATAGAACAACATACAGTAGAGATATAGAACAACATGCAGTAGAGATATAGAACAACATACAGTAGAGATTTAGAACAACATACAGCAGAGATATAGAACAACATACAGTAGAGATATAGAACAACATACAGTAGAGATATAGAACAACATGCAGTAGAGATATAGATGAACACATCTGTATCTTAAACTGAGGATTTGTTATTATGTTCATTAGATTGTTATACTGGTGCGTCAATAGACTCTTAATGATTTCAAAACTTCATCCAGGATCAAGGACATGATCTACTGCTCCTTTACACTATGCCTGCTTTAGGAGGACTATCAGAGTGTGTTTGAAATGACCCCCCCTATTCTCAGTTGATCACTAACCTCAAGAACTGGAGCACAGTTTTTATGCCACCAGATTCTGGAGCAACCCCCTGCTCCCCACACCACTGGCAGAACACGCCCCATCTCGTGTCATAGGTTGACGTGATGGACGGGGCCCTGGCACTCTGTAAGATGTTAACAACAGAGGGCTCAAGATCTAAACCAGACCATTTTCGCTGTTCACCGGCCAGGCCCACAGCTGCAGGAGGGAGGGATTCAGATGGCACAATGTGCCCTCTGCCTGTGACAATAGGTCCGGCCTCCGAGGTAGTTCCCATGCTGTCCCCGCTAATAGCAATCTCCAGTAGGAGAGCTTCTCTTTTCTGGGGGTCGGCTGTTGTAGTTGACCAAACCCCTCTGAAAGGTGGTGGCCGAGTCGGAACTGGAGTTTGTACCCCTGTAGTGCTGTATCCAGCACTCGGGGGGACTCCACAAGCTCCTCCCACTTTGCCAGATGGGCGTGGGAGAAGCGGCCGATGCCGGGGCCACTCCCATCAGGATGACTGAGGCGGCCCGTCCTTCTTTGGAGCAGAGGGCTTGTTATGCCGCTGACGTGGCTGGTTTGGGGGGAGGGCCCAAGCGGCCTTACAAAGCAGGGGAGAGCTGAGGTCTAGACTGCAATTGTCTCTGGGCAGGGTAATGCAGGGCAGGGGGATCCTTGAAAGACTGAGGGGTCTGTCTGTCCTTCCGCAGCTTTGCCATTTGGTCCAAAAGGGCATCCACACCAGGGCCAAAAACTTGGCCTGGGGAGATGGGATGCTCCATAACGGGTTTCTTCACGGAGGCTGACATCGTTGACTGTGAGCGCCAAAGCTGTCCGCGTGACGAGAAGACCGTAGACAAGGCTTTGCCATTAGCACGTGACATCTCAACGTTTGAGAGGGAGAGGAGTGGGGACATCTGAGTAATTTCAGCAGTCAGCTCAGGGTCACTGCAGGCGAGCTATTAGACCGTGCAGGTATGTCTGCTGCAGAGTAGTCATATTCAAGGTCAGGAAGGTTTCCTTTAAGTGGTCGTCAGCAGCCCGATGAGGTCCCGGAGGACAGCGGGGAGACCTACCAATGATCTCCTTGTCTGGGAGGACCATGGCCGCAACAATGGGGTCCATGATAGGGTACTTGTCCAGTCCCAACTCCTCGGGGGAAGCCATGAAGGTTCAAGGCTTGCACTGGCTTGAGACATGGAACCTTGAGTTCACCTTAGACCAAGTTTGATGCAGTTCATTGGAGAACTTGGGGCACAGAGGAATGTACTCTCTGAGGAATGTACTCTCTGAGGAATGTACTCTGAGGAATGTACTCTCTGAGGAATGTACTCTCTGAGGAATGTACTCTCTGAGGAATGTACTCTCCGAGGAATGTACTCTCTGAGGAATGTACTCTCTGAGGAATGTACTCTCTGAGGAATGTACTCTCTGAGGAATGTACTCTCCGAGGAATGTACTCTGAGGAATGTACTCTCTGAGGAATGTACTCTCTGAGGAATGTACTCTCTGAGGAATGTACTCTCCGAGGAATGTACTCTCTGAGGAATGTACTCTCTGAGGAATGTACTCTCTGAGGAATGTACTCTCTGAGGAATGTACTCTCCGAGGAATGTACTCTGAGGAATGTACTCTCTGAGGAATGTACTCTCTGAGCTGAGGAATGTACTCTCTGAGGAATGTACTCTCCGAGGAATGTACTCTGAGGAATGTACTCTCTGAGGAATGTACTCTCTGAGGAATGTACTCTCTGAGGAATGTACTCTCCGAGGAATGTACTCTGAGGAATGTACTCTCTGAGGAATGTACTCTCTGAGGAATGTACTCTCTGAGGAATGTACTCTCTGAGGAATGTACTCTGAGGAATGTACTCTCTGAGGAATGTACTCTCTGAGGAATGTACTCTCTGAGGAATGTACTCTCTGAGGAATGTACTCTCTGAGGAATGTACTCTCTGAGGAATGTACTCTCCGAGGAATGTACTCTCTGAGGAATGTACTCTCTGAGGAATGTACTCTGAGGAATGTACTCTCTGAGGAATGTACTCTCTGAGGAATGTACTCTCTGAGGAATGTACTCTCTGAGGAATGTACTCTCTGAGGAATGTACTCTCCGAGGAATGTACACTCTGAGGAATGTACTCTCTGAGGAATGTACTCTCTGAGGAATGTACTCTGAAGAATGTACTCTCTGAGGAATGTACACTCTGAGGAATGTACTCTCTGAGGAATGTACTCTCTGAGGAATGTACACTCTGAGGAATGTACTCTCTGAGGAATGTACTCTCTGAGGAATGTACTCTGAGGATTGAACTCTCTATACCCTAGAGAGGATCTCCTGCATCTCAGAACCCTAGAGAGGATCTCCTGTATATCAGAACCCTAGAGAGGATCTCCTGTATATCAGAACCCTAGAGAGGATCTCCTGTATATCAGCTGATGAACAGGGCGCTTCACTCTCAGCGCTCTCTGAGCCGTGGCTCGTTGACTCAGAACCGGCCTCAGTGGTCTCTTCCTTTAGGTCACTACAAGCAAGGATGGAGATAGCATCAGGATCCTGTCTTAAGTCTTCAACGGAGCCTGTCGGGCTGAGCCTCTATCTCATCCAGAGAGGGTATCCTGTCCTTCTTGGACTGCTTGGCGGTGAGGAGGGTTGTTTACGCCTGAGTCCGCTCCCAGAGCCTCTAGCATTTGCCTCCTTCATCATAGCTAACCGTGCTTCACATAGCTGTGGGCCGAGAGTAGCACAACACATTCAACTGAAGGTGGGGATCCACAGCCTGAATGGCGTGCTCTAAGCCAAGGCACATCATACAGGTGGAACGGGCATCAGCCGAAGCCAGCGTTGCATTTACCACAGTAACAGTAGTGTGGCATGGATAATCTTCTCCCTGTCTAGACAGAAGCAGAAATGCAGCTATGTCTTATAGAACAGATCATCTGTATAACACCCTGTTAATACTATACCAGGTATAAGTATAAAGTAGTTATATAATTAACTTATAATATATTCTGTGGATGTGAGGTGCCAGACACAGTGAGTATGTGTAAGGAGAGATCCTGGTGGTAGTAGCAAATATTCAAACAAGAACTTTGAAGGCCGAAGGCTTGTGTCCCAAACAGCACCCCTATTCCCTATAGAGCCCTATGGTCTCTGGTCTAAAGTAGTGCACTATATAGAACCCTATGGTCTCTGGTCTAAAGTAGTGCACTATATAGAACCCTATGGTCTCTGGTCTAAAGTAGTGCACTATATAGAACCCTATGGTCTCTGGTCTAAAGTAGTGCACTATATAGAACCCTATGGTCTCTGGTCTAAAGTAGTGCACTATATAGAACCCTATGGTCTCTGGTCTAAAGTAGTGCACTATATAGAACCCTATGGTCTCTGGTCTAAAGTAGTGCACTATATAGAACCCTATGGTCTCTGGTCTAAAGTAGTGCACTATATAGAACCCTATGGTCTCTGGTCTA
>CM062475.1:41233091-41273091 GCA_031479575.1 Coregonus ussuriensis | reverse complement strand
GAAAGCCCCCGACCTCCGCCATGGCGCACAACTGAAGGGATCTGTTAATGCAATTAAAATGTCAGTTGAATCAAGGAAGTTTACCGTTCAACATAGAAAGTCAAATCCCATGCGCACAAAGCCACGAACCTATGCTACCCGGCGTAATGCGTATTTCACCTCCTCCTCCTCTTCGGTAAATCGGTTCCTTTATTTAATAACGTGTCCTGTACTACTCATCACATGGATTAGTGTGTTTATCAGACTGGTTGGCTGGTTATATACATATTGGATATTCAAATGCAAGCCACGCCTGGCTGGCATCCCTGCTTTGCGTGCCACATCACGAGCTTACTGAAAAAATATATCGTTTCATTCCAACTTTGATTATTGAATGATGCTGCTGCAGCCTTTGTGTTCGTCGCTCAGCCACTGTCTCATCCTGCTGCGGCTGTAGGATCACTAGTCTTCTGAACTAACAATCCCGGCCAGTTACTCTTCACTCCGGCAGACTGTAGCAGGACAACCCCCCCTGCTCCGCTCTCTGTGGCTATCTGCTGGTAAAACCACCACGGAACCAAGAGCAGGAAACTCTGGTGATAGTTTGTGGTGCATTGAAATATGAAACAGATTCCGCAATGAAAGCCGCAATCATCATTAAAAACACGGATGGAAGTTGACACAGAGCTGATAATCTACATGTTTCACTGCATCAGTCATTCAATCAATCCATATAGAACTCTTCAAATAGTCTTATCACTTCTATCTAAAACCGCGTCCCCCTATTATTTCCCCCCTGAAGAAAGTCAAGAAGCCACCGACGGTCCTGATATCTTGCGCGGATTTCAAACAGAAAATATCAGTTCAACTCGGTCCCATTTTATAGCGGTGCAGCCAGTCAGCCACTGACTCTGTCTTCAGTTCAGAATGTTATTCGAGCCACTGGAGTTTAGAATTGGAAGGTTTGATGAAAGCGTTTCTATCCACCTCCTCTGTCTCTCTGTCTCTCTCTGTCTCTCTCTGTCTCTCTCTCTCCCTCTCTTTCTCTCTCTCTCTCTCTCCCTCTCTCTCTCTCCTTCTCTCTCTCTCTCTCTCTCTCTCTCTCTCTCTCTCTCTCTCTCTCTCTCTCTCTCTCTCTCTCTCTCTCTCTCTCTCTCTCTCTCTCTCTCTCTCTCTCTCTCTCTCTGTCTCTCTCTCTCTCTCACTCTCTCTCTCTCTCTCTCTCCCTCTCTCTCTCTCTACTCTCTCTCTCTCTCTCTCTCTCTCTCTCTCTCTCTCTCTCTCTCTCTCTCTCTCTCTCTCTCTCTCTCTCTCTCTCTCTCTCTCTCTCTCTCTCTCTCTCTCTCTCTCTCTCTCTCTCTCTCTCTCTCTCTCTCTCTCTCTCTCTCTCTCTCTCTCTCTCTCTCTCTCTCTCTCTCTCTCTCTCTCTCTCGTTCTCTATCTCTCTCTCTCTCTCTCCAGTCTGTCTGTCCTGGAGCAGGTGCTTCCTCTTGCTCTCAGGGGGCATCACATACAGTGCATTCGGAAAGTATTCAGACCCCTCTTCCACATTTTGTTACATTACAGCCTTATTGTAAAGTTGATTAATTGTATTTTTTCCTCATCAATCTACACACATACTGACAACGCGAAAATACGTTTTTAGAATCTTTTGCTAATTTATTAAAAATAAAAAAACAGAAATTCCTTATTTACATAAGTATTCAGACCCTTTGCTATGAAACTCGAAATTGAGCTCAGGTGCATCCTGTTTCCATTGATCATCCTTGAGATGTTTCTACAACTTGATTGGAAAGCCTCTCTCTTCAGATAGTGATGGTGATGCGGAGGACATACTCTCTCTTCAGATAGTGATAGTGATGTGGAGGTAATCCTCTCTTCAGATAGTGATGGTAATGTGGAGGTAACACTCGCTCTTCAGATAGTGATGGTGATTGCGGATGTAATCCTATCTCTTCAGATTGTGATAGTGTTTTGGAGTTAATACTCTCTCTTCAGATAGTGATGGTGATGTGGAGGTAATCGTCTCTCTTCAGATAGTGATAGTGATGTGGAGGAAATCGTCTCTCTTCAGATAGTGATGGTAATGTGGAGGTAATCCTCTCTCTTCAGATAGTGATTGTGATGTGGAGGAAATCGTCTCTCTTCAGATAGTGATGGTAATGTGGAGGTAATTCTCTCTCTTCAGATAGTGATTGTGATGCGGAGGTAATCCTCTCTCTTCAGATAGTGATGGTGATGCGGAGATAATCATCTCTCTTCAGATGGTGATGGTGATGTGGAGATAACTCTCTCTCTTCAGATAGAGATAGTGATGTGGAGGTAATCGTCTCTCTTCAGATAGTGATAGTGATGTGGAGTTAATTCTCTCTCTTCAGATAGTGATGGTGATAAAGAGGTAATACTTTCTCTACAGATAATGATTTGGAGGTAATCCTCTCTCTTCAGATAGTGATGGTGATGTGGAGGTAATCCTCTCTCTTCAAATAGTGATGGTGATGCTGAGATAATCATCTCTCTTCAGATGGTGATGGTTATGCGGAGGTAATCGTCTCTCTTCAGATAGTGATGGTGACGCAGAGGTAATCCTCTCTCTTCAGATAGCGATGGTGATGTGGAGGTAATCATCTCTCTTCAGATAGTGATAGTGATGTGGAGGTAATACTCTCTCTTCAGATAGTGATGGTGATGTGGAGGCAATCCTCTTTCTTCAGATAGTGATAGTGCTAAGGAGGTAATCCTCTCTCTTCAGATAGTGATGGTGATGTGGAGGTAATCCTCTCTCTTCAGATAGTGATGGTAATGTGGAGGTAATCCTCTCTCTTCAGATAATGATTTGTAGGTAATCCTCTCTCTTCAGATAGTGATGGTGATGATGAGGTAATCCTCTCTCTTCAGACAGTGATGGTAATGTGGAGGTAATCCTCTCTTTTCAGATAGTGATAGTGATGCGAAGGTTATCCTCTCTCTTCAGATAGTGATAGTGATGTGGAGGTAATCCTCTCTCTTCTGATAGTGATGTGGAGGTAATCCTCTCTCTTCAGATAGTGGTAGTGATGCGGAGGTAATCCTCTCTCTTCAGATAATGATTTGGAGGGAATCCTCTCTCTTCAGATAGTGATAGTGATGCAGAGGTAATCATCTCTCTTCAGATAATGATTTGGAGGGAATCTTCTCTCTTCAGATAGTGATGGTGATGCGGAGGTAATCCTCTCTCTTCAGATAGTGATGGTGATGCGGAGGAAATCCTCTCTCTTCAGATAGTGATGATGATGTGGAGGTAATCCTCTCTATTCCGATAGTGATGCGGAGGTAATCCTCTCTCTTCAGATAGTGATGATGATGCAGAGATAATCATCTCTCTTCAGATAGTCATTGTAATGCGGAGATAATCATCTCTCTTCAGATGGTGATGGTAATGTGGAGATAATCCTCTCTCTTCAGATAGTGATAGTGATGTGGAGGTAATCCTCTCTCTTCAGATAGTGATAGTGATGCGGAGGTAATCCTCTCTATTCAGATAGTGATGGTGATGTGGAGGTAATCCTCTGTCTTCAGATAGTGATAGTGATGTGGAGGTAATCCTCTCTCTTCAGATAGTGATGGTGATGTGGAGGTAATCCTCTCTCTTCAGATAGTGATAGTGATGTGGAGGTAATCCTCTCTCTTAGATAGTGATAGTGATGCAGAGGTAATCCTTTCTCTTCAGAGAGTGATGGTGATAAAGAGATAATCATCTCTCTTCAGATAGTGATTGTAATGCGGAGATAATCATCTCTCTTCAGATGGTGATGGTTATGCGGAGATAATCATCTCTCTTCAGATGGTGATGGTTATGCAGAGATAATCATCTCTCTTTAGATAGTGATTGAAATGCGGAGAAAATCATCTCTCTTCAGATGGTGATGGTTATGCGGAGGTAATCCTTTCTTTTCCGAAAATGATAGTGATGCAGAGATAATCATCTCTCTTCAGATAGTGATTGTAATGCGGACATAATCATCTCTCTTCAGATAGTGATGGTATTGTGGTGGTAATCCTCTCTCTTCAGATAGTGATAGTGATGTGGAGGTAATCCATTCTCTTCAGATAGTGATGGTGATGCGGAGGTAATCATCTCTCTTCAGATAGTGATAGTGATGCGGAGGTAGTCCTCTCTCTTCAGATAGTGATAGTGATGCGGAGGTAATCCTCTCTCTTTAGATAGTAAAAGTGATGACGAGGTGATCCTCTCTCTTCAGATAGTGATAGTGATGTGGAGGTAATCCTCTCTCCTCAGATAGTGATAGTGATGTGGAGGTAATCCTATCTCTTCAGATAGTGACAGTGATGTGGAAGTAATCCTCTCTCTTCAGATAATGATGATGGTGTGGAGATAATCCTATCTCTTCAGAGAGTGATGGTGATGTGGAGGTAATCCTCTCTCTTCAGATAGTGATAGTGATGTGGAGGTAATCCTCTCTCTTCAGATAGTGATGGTGATGCAGAGATAATCCTCTCTCTTCAGATAGTGATAGTGATGCGGAGGTAATCCTCTTTCTTCAGATAGTGATGGTGATGCAGCGGTAATCCTCTCTCTTCAGATAGTGATAGTGATGCTGAGGTAATCTTCTCTCTTCAGATAGTGATGGTGATGATGAGGTAATCCTCTCTATTCAGATAGTGATAGTGATGCGGAGGTAATCCTCTCTTTTCAGATAGTGATGGTGATGCAGAGATAATCATCTCTCTTCAGATAGTGATTGTAATGCGGACATAATCATCTCTCTTCAGATAGTGATGGTATTGTGGTGGTAATCCTCTCTCTTCAGATAGTGATAGTGATGTGGAGGTAATCCATTCTCTTCAGATAGTGATGGTGATGCGGAGGTAATCATCTCTCTTCAGATAGTGATAGTGATGCGGAGGTAGTCCTCTCTCTTCAGATAGTGATAGTGCTAAGGAGGTAATCCTCTCTTCAGATAGTGATGGTGATGTGGAGGTAATCCTCTCTCTTCAGATAGTGATGGTGATGTGGAGGTAATCCTCTCTCTTCAGATAGTGATAGTGATGTGGAGGTAATCCTCTCTTCAGATAGTGATGGTGATGTGGAGGTAATCCTCTCTCTTCAGATAGTGATGGTGATGTGGAGGTAATCCTCTCTCTTCAGATAGTGATGGTAATGTGGAGGTAATCCTTTCTCTTCAGATAGTGATAGTAATGTGGAGGTAATCCTCTCTCTTCAGATAGTGATAGTGATGTGGAGGTAATCCTATCTCTTGGATAATGATAGTGATGCGGAGGTAATCCTCTCTCTTCAGATAGTGATAGTGATGTGGAGGTCTTCCTCTCTCTTCAGATAGTTTTAGTGATGACGAGGTAATCCTCTCTCTTCAGATAGTGATAGTGATGTGGAGGTAATCCTATCTCTTCAGATAGTGACAGTGATGTGGAGGTAATCGTCTCTCTTCAGATAGTGATCGTGATGTGGAAGTAATCCTCTCTCTTCAGATAATGATGATGGTGTGGAGATAATCCTATCCCTTCAGATAGTGATGGTGATGTGGAGGTAATCCTCTCTCTTCAGATAGTGATAGTGATGTGGAGGTAATCCTCTCTCTTCAGATAGTGATGGTGATGCAGAGATAATCCTCTCTCTTCAGATAGTGATAGTGATGCGGAGGTAATCCTCTTTCTTCAGATAGTGATGGTGATGCAGAGGTAATCCTCTCTCTTCAGATAGTGATAGTGATGCTGAGGTAATCTTCTCTCTTCAGATAGTGATGGTGATGATGAGGTAATCCTCTCTATTCAGATAGTGATAGTGATGCGGAGGTAATCTTCTCTCTTCAGATAGTGATGGTGATGCAGAGATAATCATCTCTCTTCAGATAGTGATTGTAATGTGGAGATAATCAACTATCTTCAGATGGTGATAGTTATGCAGAGATAATCATCTCTCTTCTAATAGTGATTGTAATGTGGAGATAATCATCACTCTTCAGATAGTGATAGTGATGTGGAGGTAATCCTCTCTCTTCAGATAGTGATGGTATTGTGGTGGTAATCCTCTCTCTTCAGATAGTGATAGTGATATGGAGGTAATCCTCTCTCTTCAGATAGTGATAGTGATGTGGAGGTAATCCTCTCTCTTCAGATAGTGATAGTGATGCGGAGGTAATCCTCTCTATTCAGATAGTGATGGTGATGTGGAGGTAATCCTCTGTCTTCAGATAGTGATAGTGATGTGGAGGTAATCCTCTCTCTTCAGATAGTGATGGTGATGTGGAGGTAATCCTCTCTCTTCAGATAGTGATAGTGATGTGGAGGTAATCCTCTCTCTTCAGATAGTGATAGTGATGCAGAGGTAATCCTTTCTCTTCAGAGAGTGATGGTGATGCAGAGATAATCATCTCTCTTCAGATAGTGATTGTAATGCGGAGATAATCATCTCTCTTCAGATGGTGATGGTTATGCGGAGATAATCATCTCTCTTCAGATAGTGATAGTGATGCGGAGGTAGTCCTCTCTCTTCAGATAGTGATAGTGCTAAGGAGGTAATCCTCTCTTCAGATAGTGATGGTGATGTGGAGGTGATCCTCTCTCTTCATATAGTGATGGTGATGTGGAGTAATCCTCTCTCTTCAGATAGTGATAGTGATGTGGAGGTAATCCTCTCTTCAGATAGTGATGGTGATGTGGAGGTAATCCTCTCTCTTCAGATAGTGATGGTGATGTGGAGGTAATCCTCTGTCTTCAGATAGTGATAGTGATGTGGAGTAATCCTCTCTCTTCAGATAGTGATAGTGATGTGGAGGTAATCCTCTCTTCAGATAGTGATGGTGATGTGGAGGTAATCCTTTCTCTTCAGATAGTGATAGTAATATGGAGGTAATCCTCTCTCTTCAGATAGTGATAGTGATGTGGAGGTAATCCTATCTCTTGGATAATGATAGTGATGCGGAGGTAATCCTCTCTCTTCAGATAGTGATAGTGATGTGGAGGTAATCCTCTTTCTCCAGATAGTGATGGTGATGCAGCGGTAATCCTCTCTCTTCAGATAGTGATAGTGATGCTGAGGTAATCTTCTCTCTTCAGATAGTGATGGTGATGATGAGGTAATCCTCTCTATTCAGATAGTGATAGTGATGCGGAGGTAATCCTCTCTCTTCAGATAGTGATGGTGATGCAGAGATAATCATCTCTCTTCAGATAGTGATTGTAATGCGGACATAATCATCTCTCTTCAGATAGTGATGGTATTGTGGTGGTAATCCTCTCTCTTCAGATAGTGATAGTGATGTGGAGGTAATCCATTCTCTTCAGATAGTGATGGTGATGTGGAGGTAATCATCTCTCTTCAGATAGTGATAGTGATGCGGAGGTAATCCTCTCTCTTCAGATAGTGATAGTGCTAAGGAGGTAATCCTCTCTTCAGATAGTGATGGTGATGTGGAGGTAATCCTCTCTCTTCAGATAGTGATGGTGATGTGGAGGTAATCCTCTCTCTTCAGATAGTGATAGTGATGTGGAGGTAATCCTCTCTTCAGATAGTGATGGTGATGTGGAGGTAATCCTCTCTCTTCAGATAGTGATGGTAATGTGGAGGTAATCCTTTCTCTTCAGATAGTGATAGTAATGTGGAGGTAATCCTCTCTCTTCAGATAGTGATAGTGATGTGGAGGTAATCCTCTCTCTTCAGATAGTGATGGTGATGCAGAGATAATCCTCTCTCTTCAGATAGTGATAGTGATGCGGAGGTAATCCTCTTTCTTCAGATAGTGATGGTGATGCAGCGGTAATCCTCTCTCTTCAGATAGTGATAGTGATGCTGAGGTAATCTTCTCTCTTCAGATAGTGATGGTGATGATGAGGTAATCCTCTCTATTCAGATAGTGATAGTGATGCGGAGGTAATCCTCTCTTTTCAGATAGTGATGGTGATGCAGAGATAATCATCTCTCTTCAGATAGTGATTGTAATGCGGACATAATCATCTCTCTTCAGATAGTGATGGTATTGTGGTGGTAATCCTCTCTCTTCAGATAGTGATAGTGATGTGGAGGTAATCCATTCTCTTCAGATAGTGATGGTGATGCGGAGGTAATCATCTCTCTTCAGATAGTGATAGTGATGCGGAGGTAGTCCTCTCTCTTCAGATAGTGATAGTGCTAAGGAGGTAATCCTCTCTTCAGATAGTGATGGTGATGTGGAGGTAATCCTCTCTCTTCAGATAGTGATGGTGATGTGGAGGTAATCCTCTCTCTTCAGATAGTGATAGTGATGTGGAGGTAATCCTCTCTTCAGATAGTGATGGTGATGTGGAGGTAATCCTCTCTCTTCAGATAGTGATGGTGATGTGGAGGTAATCCTCTCTCTTCAGATAGTGATGGTAATGTGGAGGTAATCCTTTCTCTTCAGATAGTGATAGTAATGTGGAGGTAATACTCTCTCTTCAGATAGTGATAGTGATGTGGAGGTAATCCTATCTCTTGGATAATGATAGTGATGCGGAGGTAATCCTCTCTCTTCAGATAGTGATAGTGATGTGGAGGTCTTCCTCTCTCTTCAGATAGTTTTAGTGATGACGAGGTAATCCTCTCTCTTCAGATAGTGATAGTGATGTGGAGGTAATCCTATCTCTTCAGATAGTGACAGTGATGTGGAGGTAATCGTCTCTCTTCAGATAGTGATCGTGATGTGGAAGTAATCCTCTCTCTTCAGATAATGATGATGGTGTGGAGATAATCCTATCCCTTCAGATAGTGATGGTGATGTGGAGGTAATCCTCTCTCTTCAGATAGTGATAGTGATGTGGAGGTAATCCTCTCTCTTCAGATAGTGATGGTGATGCAGAGATAATCCTCTCTCTTCAGATAGTGATAGTGATGCGGAGGTAATCCTCTTTCTTCAGATAGTGATGGTGATGCAGAGGTAATCCTCTCTCTTCAGATAGTGATAGTGATGCTGAGGTAATCTTCTCTCTTCAGATAGTGATGGTGATGATGAGGTAATCCTCTCTATTCAGATAGTGATAGTGATGCGGAGGTAATCTTCTCTCTTCAGATAGTGATGGTGATGCAGAGATAATCATCTCTCTTCAGATAGTGATTGTAATGTGGAGATAATCAACTATCTTCAGATGGTGATAGTTATGCAGAGATAATCATCTCTCTTCTAATAGTGATTGTAATGTGGAGATAATCATCACTCTTCAGATAGTGATAGTGATGTGGAGGTAATCCTCTCTCTTCAGATAGTGATGGTATTGTGGTGGTAATCCTCTCTCTTCAGATAGTGATAGTGATATGGAGGTAATCCTCTCTCTTCAGATAGTGATAGTGATGTGGAGGTAATCCTCTCTCTTCAGATAGTGATAGTGATGCGGAGGTAATCCTCTCTATTCAGATAGTGATGGTGATGTGGAGGTAATCCTCTGTCTTCAGATAGTGATAGTGATGTGGAGGTAATCCTCTCTCTTCAGATAGTGATGGTGATGTGGAGGTAATCCTCTCTCTTCAGATAGTGATAGTGATGTGGAGGTAATCCTCTCTCTTCAGATAGTGATAGTGATGCAGAGGTAATCCTTTCTCTTCAGAGAGTGATGGTGATGCAGAGATAATCATCTCTCTTCAGATAGTGATTGTAATGCGGAGATAATCATCTCTCTTCAGATGGTGATGGTTATGCGGAGATAATCATCTCTCTTCAGATAGTGATAGTGATGCGGAGGTAGTCCTCTCTCTTCAGATAGTGATAGTGCTAAGGAGGTAATCCTCTCTTCAGATAGTGATGGTGATGTGGAGGTGATCCTCTCTCTTCATATAGTGATGGTGATGTGGAGTAATCCTCT
This sequence comes from Coregonus ussuriensis, assembly GCA_031479575.1. Classification (NCBI taxonomy): domain Eukaryota; kingdom Metazoa; phylum Chordata; class Actinopteri; order Salmoniformes; family Salmonidae; genus Coregonus; species Coregonus ussuriensis. The sequence goes on along the minus strand of CM062475.1, from coordinate 41,263,281 downwards.
CTCTTCAGATAGTGATAGTGATGTGGAGGTAATCCTCTCTTCAGATAGTGATGGTGATGTGGAGGTAATCCTCTCTCTTCAGATAGTGATGGTGATGTGGAGGTAATCCTCTGTCTTCAGATAGTGATAGTGATGTGGAGGTAATCCTCTCTCTTCAGATAGTGATAGTGATGTGGAGGTAATCCTCTCTTCAGATAGTGATGGTGATGTGGAGGTAATCCTTTCTCTTCAGATAGTGATAGTAATATGGAGGTAATCCTCTCTCTTCAGATAGTGATAGTGATGTGGAGGTAATCCTATCTCTTGGATAATGATAGTGATGCGGAGGTAATCCTCTCTCTTCAGATAGTGATAGTGATGTGGAGGTAATCCTCTTTCTCCAGATAGTGATGGTGATGCAGCGGTAATCCTCTCTCTTCAGATAGTGATAGTGATGCTGAGGTAATCTTCTCTCTTCAGATAGTGATGGTGATGATGAGGTAATCCTCTCTATTCAGATAGTGATAGTGATGCGGAGGTAATCCTCTCTCTTCAGATAGTGATGGTGATGCAGAGATAATCATCTCTCTTCAGATAGTGATTGTAATGCGGACATAATCATCTCTCTTCAGATAGTGATGGTATTGTGGTGGTAATCCTCTCTCTTCAGATAGTGATAGTGATGTGGAGGTAATCCATTCTCTTCAGATAGTGATGGTGATGCGGAGGTAATCATCTCTCTTCAGATAGTGATAGTGATGCGGAGGTAGTCCTCTCTCTTCAGATAGTGATAGTGCTAAGGAGGTAATCCTCTCTTCAGATAGTGATGGTGATGTGGAGGTAATCCTCTCTCTTCAGATAGTGATGGTGATGTGGAGGTAATCCTCTCTCTTCAGATAGTGATAGTGATGTGGAGGTAATCCTCTCTTCAGATAGTGATGGTGATGTGGAGGTAATCCTCTCTCTTCAGATAGTGATGGTAATGTGGAGGTAATCCTTTCTCTTCAGATAGTGATAGTAATGTGGAGGTAATCCTCTCTCTTCAGATAGTGATAGTGATGTGGAGGTAATCCTATCTCTTGGATAATGATAGTGATGCGGAGGTAATCCTCTCTCTTCAGATAGTGATAGTGATGTGGAGGTCTTCCTCTCTCTTCAGATAGTTTTAGTGATGACGAGGTAATCCTCTCTCTTCAGATAGTGATGGTGATTTGGAGGTAATGCTCTCTCTTCAGATAGTGATAGTGATGCGGAGGTAATCCTCTCTCTTCAGATAGTGATAGTGATGTGGATGTAATCCTCTCTCTTCAGATAGTGATAGTGATGCGGAGGTAATCCTCTCTCTTTAGATAGTAAAAGTGATGACGAGGTGATCCTCTCTCTTCAGATAGTGATAGTGATGTGGAGGTAATCCTATCTCTTCAGATAGTGACAGTGATTTGGAGGTAATCGTCTCTCTTCAGATAGTGATCATGATGTGGAAGTAATCCTCTCTCTTCAGATAATGATGATGGTGTGGAGATAATCCTTTCTCTTCAGATAGTGATGGTGATGTGGAGGTAATCCTATCTCTTCAGATAGTGATAGTGATGTGGAGGTAATCGTCTCTCTTCAGATAGTGATAGTGATGTGGAGGTAATCCTCTCTCTTCAGATAGTGATGATGGTGTGGAGATAATCCTATCTCTTCAGATAGTGATGGTGATGTGGAGGTAATCCTCTCTCTTCAGATAGTGATAGTGATGTGGAGGTAATCCTCTCTCTTCAGATAGTGATGGTGATGCAGAGATAATCCTCTCTCTTCAGATAGTGATAGTGATGCGGAGGTAATCCTCTCTCTTCAGATAGTGATGGTGATGCAGAGGTAATCCTCTCTCTTCAGATAGTGATAGTGATGTGGAGGTAATCCTATCTCTTCAGATAGTGACAGTGATGTGGAGGTAATCGTCTCTCTTCAGATAGTGATCGTGATGTGGAAGTAATCCTCTCTCTTCAGATAATGATGATGGTGTGGAGATAATCCTATCCCTTCAGATAGTGATGGTGATGTGGAGGTAATCCTCTCTCTTCAGATAGTGATAGTGATGTGGAGGTAATCCTCTCTCTTCAGATAGTGATGGTGATGCAGAGATAATCCTCTCTCTTCAGATAGTGATAGTGATGCGGAGGTAATCCTCTTTCTTCAGATAGTGATGGTGATGCAGAGGTAATCCTCTCTCTTCAGATAGTGATAGTGATGCTGAGGTAATCTTCTCTCTTCAGATAGTGATGGTGATGATGAGGTAATCCTCTCTATTCAGATAGTGATAGTGATGCGGAGGTAATCTTCTCTCTTCAGATAGTGATGGTGATGCAGAGATAATCATCTCTCTTCAGATAGTGATTGTAATGTGGAGATAATCAACTATCTTCAGATGGTGATAGTTATGCAGAGATAATCATCTCTCTTCTAATAGTGATTGTAATGTGGAGATAATCATCACTCTTCAGATAGTGATAGTGATGTGGAGGTAATCCTCTCTCTTCAGATAGTGATATGGAGGTAATCCTCTCTCTTCAGATAGTGATGGTATTGTGGTGGTAATCCTCTCTCTTCAGATAGTGATAGTGATATGGAGGTAATCCTCTCTCTTCAGATAGTGATAGTGATGTGGAGGTAATCCTCTCTCTTCAGATAGTGATAGTGATGCGGAGGTAATCCTCTCTATTCAGATAGTGATGGTGATGTGGAGGTAATCCTCTGTATTCAGATAGTGATAGTGATGTGGAGGTAATCCTCTCTCTTCAGATAGTGATGGTGATGTGGAGGTAATCCTCTCTCTTCAGATAGTGATGGTGATGTGGAGGTAATCCTCTCTCTTCAGATAGTGATGGTGATGTGGAGGTAATCCTCTGTCTTCAGATAGTGATAGTGATGTGGAGTAATCCTCTCTCTTCAGATAGTGATAGTGATGTGGAGGTAATCCTCTCTTCAGATAGTGATGGTGATGTGGAGGTAATCCTTTCTCTTCAGATAGTGATAGTAATATGGAGGTAATCCTCTCTCTTCAGATAGTGATAGTGATGTGGAGGTAATCCTATCTCTTCAGATAGTGATAGTGATGCGGAGGTAATCCTCTCTCTTCAGATAGTGATAGTGATGTGGAGGTAATCCTCTTTCTCCAGATAGTGATGGTGATGATGAGGTAATCCTCTCTATTCAGATAGTGATAGTGATGCGGAGGTAATCCTCTCTCTTCAGATAGTGATGGTGATGCAGAGATAATCATCTTTCTTCAGATAGTGATTGTAATGCGGACATAATCATCTCTCTTCAGATAGTGATGGTATTGTGGTGGTAATCCTCTCTCTTCAGATAGTGATAGTGATGTGGAGGTAATCCATTCTCTTCAGATATTGATGGTGATGCGGAGGTAATCATCTCTCTTCAGATAGTGATAGTGATGCGGAGGTAGTCCTCTCTCTTCAGATAGTGATAGTGCTAAGGAGGTAATCCTCTCTCTTCAGATAGTGATGGTGATGTGGAGGTAATCCTCTCTCTTCAGATAGTGATGGTGATGTGGAGGTAATCCTCTCTCTTCAGATAGTGATAGTGATGTGGAGGTAATCCTCTCTTCAGATAGTGATGGTGATGTGGAGGTAATCCTCTCTCTTCAGATAGTGATGGTAATGTGGAGGTAATCCTTTCTCTTCAGATAGTGATAGTAATGTGGAGGTAATCCTCTCTCTTCAGATAGTGATAGTGATGTGGAGGTAATCCTATCTCTTGGAAAATGATAGTGATGCGGAGGTAATCCTCTCTCTTCAGATAGTGATAGTGATGTGGAGGTCTTCCTCTCTCTTCAGATAGTTTTAGTGATGACGAGGTAATCCTCTCTCTTCAGATAGTGATGGTGATTTGGAGGTAATGCTCTCTCTTCAGATAGTGATAGTGATGCGGAGGTAATCCTCTCTCTTCAGATAGTGATAGTGATGTGGATGTAATCCTCTCTCTTCAGATAGTGATAGTGATGCGGAGGTAATCCTCTCTCTTTAGATAGTAAAAGTGATGACGAGGTGATCCTCTCTCTTCAGATAGTGATAGTGATGTGGAGGTAATCCTCTCTCCTCAGATAGTGATAGTGATGTGGAGGTAATCCTATCTCTTCAGATAGTGACAGTGATTTGGAGGTAATCGTCTCTCTTCAGATAGTGATCATGATGTGGAAGTAATCCTCTCTCTTCAGATAATGATGATGGTGTGGAGATAATCCTTTCTCTTCAGATAGTGATGGTGATGTGGAGGTAATCCTCTCTCTTCAGATAGTGATAGTGATGTGGAGGTAATCGTCTCTCTTCAGATAGTGATCGTGATGTGGAAGTAATCCTCTCTCTTCAGATAATGATGATGGTGTGGAGATAATCCTATCTCTTCAGATAGTGATGGTGATGTGGAGGTAATCCTCTCTCTTCAGATAGTGATAGTGATGTGGAGGTAATCCTCTCTCTTCAGATAGTGATGGTGATGCAGAGATAATCCTCTCTCTTCAGATAGTGATAGTGATGCGGAGGTAATCCTCTTTCTTCAGATAGTGATGGTGATGCAGAGGTAATCCTCTCTCTTCAGATAGTGATAGTGATGCTGAGGTAATCTTCTCTCTTCAGATAGTGATGGTGATGATGAGGTAATCCTCTCTATTCAGATAGTGATAGTGATGCGGAGGTAATCTTCTCTCTTCAGATAGTGATGGTGATGCAGAGATAATCATCTCTCTTCAGATAGTGATTGTAATGTGGAGATAATCAACTATCTTCAGATGGTGATAGTTATGCAGAGATAATCATCTCTCTTCTAATAGTGATTGTAATGTGGAGATAATCATCACTCTTCAGATAGTGATAGTGATGTGGAGGTAATCCTCTCTCTTCAGATAGTGATAGTGATATGGAGGTAATCCTCTCTCTTCAGATAGTGATGGTATTGTGGTGGTAATCCTCTCTCTTCAGATAGTGATAGTGATATGGAGGTAATCCTCTCTCTTCAGATAGTGATAGTGATGTGGAGGTAATCCTCTCTCTTCAGATAGTGATAGTGATGCGGAGGTAATCCTCTCTCTTCAGATAGTGATGGTGATGTGGAGGTAATCCTCTCTCTTCAGATAGTGATAGTGATGTGGAGGTAATCCTCTCTCTTCAGATAGTGATGGTGATGTGGAGGTAATCCTCTCTCTTCAGATAGTGATAGTGATGTGGAGGTAATCCTCTCTCTTCAGATAGTGATAGTGATGCAGAGGTAATCCTTTCTCTTCAGATAGTGATGGTGATGCAGAGATAATCATCTCTCTTCAGATAGTGATTGTAATGTGGAGATAATCATCTCTCTTCAGATGGTGATGGTTATGCGGAGATAATCATCTCTCATCAGATGGTGATGGTTATGCAGAGATAATCATCTCTCTTCAGATAGTGATTGTAATGCAGAGAAAATCATCTCTCTTCAGATGGTGATGGTTATGCGGAGGTAATCCTTTCTCTTCCGAAAATGATAGTGATGCAGAGATAATCATCTCTCTTCAGATAGTGATTGTAATGCGGAGATAATCATCTCTCTTCAGATAGTGATGGTATGTCGGAGGTAATCCTCTCTCTTCAGATAGTGATAGTGATGTGGAGGTAATCCATTCTCTTCAGATAGTGATGGTGATGCGGAGGTAATCATCTCTCTTCAGATAGTGATAGTGATGCGGAGGTAGTCCTCTCTCTTCAGATAGTGATAGTGCTAAGGAGGTAATCCTCTCTTCAGATAGTGATGGTGATGTGGAGGTAATCCTCTCTCTTCAGATAGTGATGGTGATGTGGAGGTAATCCTCTCTCTTCAGATAGTGATAGTGATGTGGAGGTAATCCTCTCTTCAGATAGTGATGGTGATGTGGAGGTAATCCTCTCTCTTCAGATAGTGATAGTGATGTGGAGGTAATCCTCTCTCTTCAGATAGTGATAGTGATGTGGAGGTAATCCTCTCTCTTCAGATAGTGATAGTGATGTGGAGGTAATCCTCTCTCTTCAGATAGTGATGGTGATGTGGAGGTAATCCTCTCTCTTCAGATAGTGATGGTGATGTGGAGGTAATCCTCTCTCTTCAGATAGTGATAGTGATGTGGAGGTAATCCTCTCTCTTCAGATAGTGATAGTGATGAGGAGGTAATCCTCTCTCTTCAGATAGTGATAGTGATGTGGAGGTAATCCTCTCTCTTCAGATAGTGATGGTGATGTGGAGGTAATCCTCTCTCTTCAGATAGTGATAGTGATGTGGAGGTAATCCTCTCTCTTCAGATAGTGATGGTGATGTGGAGGTAATCCTCTCTCTTCAGATAGTGATAGTGATGCGGAGGTAATCCTCTCTCTTCAGATAGTGATAGTGATGTGGAGGTAATCCTCTCTCTTCAGATAGTGATGGTGATGCAGAGGTAATCCTCTCTCTTCAGATAGTGATAGTGATGCGGAGGTAATCATCTCTCTTCAGATAGTGATGGTGATGTGGAGGTAATCCTCTGTCTTCAGATAGTGATAGTGATGTGGAGGTAATCTTCTCTCTTCAGATAGTGATAGTGATGTGGAGGTCATCCTCTCTCTTCAGATAGTTTTAGTGATGACGAGGTTATCCTATCTCTTCAGATAGTGATGGTGATGTGGAGGTAATGCTCTCTCTTCAGATAGTGATAGTGATGCGGAGGTAATCCTCTCCTGCAGGTTCATGCTCTACAACATTCGGAGAGTTCGACCCTGCCTTACACAGGAAGCGGCACAGGTCCTAATCCAGGCACTTGTCATCTCCCGTCTGGACTACTGCAACTCGCTGTTGGCTGGCCTCCCTGCCTGTGCCATTAAACCCCTACAACTCATCCAGAATGCCGCAGCCCGTCTGGTGTTCAACCTTCCCAAGTTCTCTCACGTCACCCCGCTCCTCCGCACACTCCACTGGCTTCCAGTTGAAGCTCGCATCCGCTACAAGACCATGGTGCTTGCCTATGGAGCAGTGAGGGGAACGGCACCTCTGTACCTTCAGGCTCTGATCAGTCCCTACACCCAAACGAGGGCATTGCGTTCATCCACCTCTGGCCTGCTGGCTCCCCTTCCTCTGAGGAAGCATAGCTCCCGCTAAGCCCAGTCAAAACTGTTCGCTGCTCTGGCACCCCAATGGTGGAACAAGCTCCCTCACGACGCCAGGACAGCGGAGTCACTCACCACCTTCCGGAGACATTTGAAACCCCACCTCTTTAAGGAATACCTGGGATAGGATAAAGTAATCCTTCTAACCCCCCCCCCCCCTGTCCTGTTATCCTGCCTCTCTCTCCCCCTCTCCTTATTGTCCTGTTATCCTGCCTCTCTCTCCCCTCTCCTTTGTGTCCTGTTAACCTGCGTCTCTCTCCCCTCTCATTAGTGTCCTGTTAACCTGCCTCTCTCTCCCCTCTCTTTAGTGTCCTGTTAACCTGCCTCTCTCTCCCCTCTCATTAGTGTCCTGTTAACCTGCCTCTCTCTCCCCTCTCATTAGTGTCCTGTTAACCGGCCTCTCTCTCCCCTCTCAGTGTCCTGTTAACCTGCCTCTCTCTCCCCTCTCCTTAGTGTCCTGTTAACCTGCCTCTCTCTCCCCTCTCCTTAGTGTCCTGTTAACCTGCCTCTCTCTCCCCTCTCCTTTGTGTCCTGTTAACCTGCGTCTCTCTCCCCTCTCATTAGTGTCCTGTTAACCTGCCTCTCTCTCCCCTCTCCTTAGTGTCCTGTTAACCGGCCTCTCTCTCCCCTCTCAGTGTCCTGTTAACCTGCCTCTCTCTCCCCTCTCCTTAGTGTCCTGTTAACCTGCCTCTCTCTCCCCTCTCCTTAGTGTCCTGTTAACCTGCCTCTCTCTCCCCTCTCCTTTGTGTCCTGTTAACCTGCCTCTCTCTCCCCTCTCTTTAGTGTCCTGTTAAACGGCCTCTCTCTCCCCTCTCCGTAGTGTCCTGTTAACCTGCCTCTCCCTCCCCTCTCCGTAGTGTCCTGTTAACCTGGGTCTCTCTCTCCTCACCTTAGTGTCCTGTTAACCTGCCTCTCTCTCCCCTCTCTTTAGTGTCCTGTTATCCTGCCTCTCTCTCCCCTCTCCTTAGTGTCCTGTTAACCTGGGTCTCTCTCCCCTCTCCTTAGTGTCCTGTTAACCGGCCTCTCTCTCCCCTCTCCGTAGTGTCCTGTTAACCTGCCTCTCTCTCCCCTCTCCGTAGTGTCCTGTTAACCGGCCTCTCTCTCCCCTCTCCTTAGTGTCCTGTTAACCTGCCTCTCCCTCCCCTCTCCTTACTGTACTGTTAACTGGCCTCTCTCTCCCCCCCCCAAATTGTAAAGTGGTTATCCCACTGGCTATAGGGTGAACGCACCAATTTGTGAGTCGCTCTGGCTAAGAGCGTCTGCTAAATGACGTTAATGTGCCCTTGAGCAAGGCACTTAACCCTAATTGCTCCTGTAAGTCGCTCTGGATAAGAGCGTCTGCTAAATGACTAAAATGTAAATGTAAATGTATAGTGATAGTGATGTGGAGGTAATCCTCTCTCTTCAGATAGTGATAGTAATGTGGAGGTAATCCTCTCTCTTCAGACAGTGATAGTGATGTGGAGGTAATCCTCTCTCTTCAGATAGTGATAGTGATGCGGAGGTAATCTTCTCTCTTCAGATAGTGATGATGATATGGAGGTAATCCTATCTCTTCAGATAGTGATAGTGATGCGTAGGTAATCCTCTCTTCAGATAGTAAAAGTAATGAAGAGGAGATCCTCTTTCTTCAGATAGTGATAGTGATGTGGAGGTAATCCTATCTCTTCTGATAGTGATGGTGATGTGGAGGTAATCCTCTCTCTTCAGATAGTGATGGTGATGTGGAGGTAATCCTCTCTCTTCAGATAGTGATAGTAATGTGGAGGTAATCCTCTCTCTTCAGACAGTGATAGTGATGTGGAGGTAATCCTCTCTCTTCAGATAGTGATAGTGATGCGGAGGTAATCTTCTCTCTTCAGATAGTGATGATGATATGGAGGTAATCCTATCTCTTCAGATAGTGATAGTGATGCGTAGGTAATCCTCTCTTCAGATAGTAAAAGTAGTGAAGAGGAGATCCTCTTTCTTCAGATAGTGATAGTGATGTGGAGGTAATCCTATCTCTTCTGATAGTGACAGTGATGTGGAGGTAATCGTCTCTCTTCAGATAGTGATGGTAATGTGGAGTTAATCCTCTCTCTTCAGATAGTGATAGTGATGCAGAGGTAATCCTCTCTCTTCAGATAGTGAGAGTGCTAAGGAGGTAATCCTCTCTTCAGATAGTGATAGTGATGTGGAGGTAATCCTCTCTCTTCAGATAGTGATGGTGATGCGGAGATAATCCTCTCTCTTCAGATAGTGATAGTGATGTGGAGGTAATCCATTCTCTTCAGATAGTGATGGTGATGCGGAGGTAATCATCTCTCTTCAGATAGTGATAGTGATGTGGAGGTAATTCTCTCTCTTCAGATAGTGATGGTGATGTGGAGTTAATCCTCTCTCTTCAGATAGTGATGGTAATGTGAAGGTAATCCTCTCTCTTCAGATAGTGATGTGGAGGTAATCCTTTCTCTTCAGATAGTGATAGTGATGCGGAGGTAAACATCTCTCTTCAGATAGTGATAGTGATGCGGAGGTAATCATCTCTCTTCAGATAGTAATAGTGATGACGAGGTAATCTTCTCTCTTCAGATAGTGATGGTGATGTGGAGGTAACTCTCTCTCTTCAGATAATGATGATGATGTGGAGATTATCCTCTCTCTTCAGATAGTGATAGTGATGTGGAGGTAATCCTCTCTTCAGATAATGATGGTAATGTCGAGGCAATCATCTCTCTTCAGATAGTGATGGTGATGCAGAGGTCATCTTCTCTATTCAGATAGTGATGGTAATATGGAGGTAATCCTCTCTCTTCAGATGGTGATAGTGATGTGGAGGTAATTCTTTCTCTTCAGATAGTGATGGTAAGGTGGAGGTAATCCTCTCTCTTCAGATAGTGATAGTGATGTGGAGGTAATCCTTTCCCTTCAGATAGTGATAGTGATGAGGAGGTAATCCTCTCTCTTCAGATAGTGATAGTGTTATGGAGGTAATCCTCTCTCTTCAGATAGTGATAGTGATGTGGAGGTAATCCTCTCTCTTCAGATAGTGATAGTGATGTGGAGGTAATCCTATCTCTTCTGATAATGACAGTGATGTGGAGGTAATCGTCTCTCTTCAGATAGTGATGGTAATGTGGAGTTAATCCTCTCTCTTCAGATAGTGATAGTGATGCAGAGGTAATCCTCTCTCTTCAGATAGTGAGAGTGCTAAGGAGGTAATCCTCTCTTCAGATAGTGATGGTGATGTGGAAGTAATCCTCTCTCTTCAGATAATGATGATGGTGTGGAGATAATCCTATCTCTTCAGATAGTGATGGTGATGTGGAGGTAATCCTCTCTCTTCAGATAGTGATAGTGATGTGGAGGTAATCCTCTCTCTTCAGATAGTGATGGTAATGTGAAGGTAATCCTCTCTCTTCAGATAGTGATAGTGATGTGGAGGTAATCCTTTCTCTTCAGATAGTGATAGTGATGCGGAGGTAAACATCTCTCTTCAGATAGTGATAGTGATGCGGAGGTAATCATCTCTCTTCAGATAGTAATAGTGATGACGAGGTAATCCTCTCTCTTCAGATAGTGATGGTGATGTGGAGGTAACCCTCTCTCTTCAGATAATGATGATGATGTGGAGATTATCCTCTCTCTTCAGATAGTGATAGTGATGTGGAGGTAATCCTCTCTTCAGATAATGATGGTAATGTCGAGGCAATCATCTCTCTTCAGATAGTGATGGTGATGCAGAGGTCATCTTCTCTATTCAGATAGTGATGGTAATATGGAGGTAATCCTCTCTCTTCAGATAGTGATAGTGATGCGGAGGTAATCTTCTCTCTTCAGATAGTGATGATGATATGGAGGTAATCCTATCTCTTCAGATAGTGATAGTGATGCGTAGGTAATCGTCTCTCTTCAGATAGTGATGGTAATGTGGAGTTAATCCTCTCTCTTCAGATAGTGATAGTGATGCAGAGGTATTCCTCTCTCTTCAGATAGTGATAGTGATGTGGAGGTAATCCTCTCTCTTCAGATAGTGATAGTGATGTGGAGGTAATCGTCTCTCTTCAGATAGTGATAGTGATGTGGAGGTAATCCTATCTCTTCTGATAGTGACAGTGATGTGGAGGTAATCGTCTCTCTTCAGATAGTGATGGTAATGTGGAGTTAATCCTCTCTCTTCAGATAGTGATAGTGATGCAGAGGTAATCCTCTCTCTTCAGATAGTGAGAGTGCTAAGGAGGTAATCCTCTCTTCAGATAGTGATGGTGATGTGGAAGTAATCCTCTCTCTTCAGATAGTGATGGTGTTGTGGAGATAATCCTCTCTCTTCAGATAGTGATGGTAATGTGGAGGTAATCCTCTCTCTTCAGATAGTGATAGTGATGCGGAGGTAATCCTCTCTCTTCAGATAGTGAAAGTGATGTGGAGGTAATCCTCTCTATTCAGCTAGTGATGGTGATGTGGAGATAATCCTCTCTCTTCAGATAGTGATGGTAATGTGGAGGTAATACTCTCTCTTCAGATAATGATAGTGATGCGGAGGTAGTCATCTCTCTTCAGATAGTGATAGTGATGCGGAGGTAATCCTCTCTCTTCAGATAGTGATGGTGATGTGGAGGTAATCCTCTCTCTTCAGATAGTGATGGTAATGTGGAGTTAATCCTCTCTCTTCAGATAGTGATAGTGATGCGGAGGTAATAATCTCTCTTCAGATAGTGATTGTAATGTGGAGATAATCATCTCTCTTCAGATGGTGATGGTTATGCGGAGGTAATCCTCTCTCTTCCGAAAGTGATGGTGATGCAGAGATAATCATCTCTTTTCAGATAGTGATTGTAATGCGGAGATAATCATCTCTCTTCAGATGGTGATTTTTATGCGGAGATAATCATCTCTCTTCTGATAGTGATTGTAATGCGGAGATAATCCTCTCTCTTCAGATAGTGATGGTATTGTGGTGGTAATCCTCTCTCTTTAGATAGTGATAGTGAGGTGGAGGTAATCCTCTCTCTTCAGACAGTGATAGTGATGTGGAGGTCATCCTCTCTCTTCAGATAGTGATAGTGATGCGGAGGTAATCTTCTCTCTTCAGATAGTGATGATGATATGGAGGTAATCCTCTCTCTTCAGATAGTGATAGTGATGCGTAGGTAATCCTCTCTTCAGATAGTAAAAGTAATGAAGAGGAGATCCTCTTTCTTCAGATAGTGATAGTGATGTGGAGGTAATCCTCTCTCTTCAGATAGTGATAGTGATGTGGAGGTAATCCTCTCTCTTCAGATAGTGATGGTAATGTGAAGGTAATCCTCTCTCTTCAGATAGTGATAGTGATGTGGAGGTAATCCTTTCTCTTCAGATAGTGATAGTGATGCGGAGGTAAACATCTCTCTTCAGATAGTGATAGTGATGCGGAGGTAATCATCTCTCTTCAGATAGTAATAGTGATGACGAGGTAATCCTCTCTCTTCAGATAGTGATGGTGATGTGGAGGTAACCCTCTCTCTTCAGATAATGATGATGATGTGGAGATTATCCTCTCTCTTCAGATAGTGATAGTGATGTGGAGGTAATCCTCTCTTCAGATAATGATGGTAATGTCGAGGCAATCATCTCTCTTCAGATAGTGATGGTGATGCAGAGGTCATCTTCTCTATTCAGATAGTGATGATGATATGGAGGTAATCCTATCTCTTCAGATAGTGATAGTGATGCGTAGGTAATCGTCTCTCTTCAGATAGTGATGGTAATGTGGAGTTAATCCTCTCTCTTCAGATAGTGATAGTGTTATGGAGGTAATCCTCTCTCTTCAGATAGTGATAGTGATGTGGAGGTAATCCTCTCTCTTCAGACAGTGATAGTGATGTGGAGGTAATCCTCTCTCTTCAGACAGTGATAGTGATGCGGAGGTAATCTTCTCTCTTCAGATAGTGATAGTGATGTGGAGGTAATCCTCTCTTCAGATAGTAAAAGTAATGAAGAGGAGATCCTCTTTCTTCAGATAGTGATAGTGATTTGGAGGTAATCCTCTCTCTTCAGATAGTGATAGTGATGTGGAGGTAATCCTATCTCTTCTGATAATGACAGTGATGTGGAGGTAATCGTCTCTCTTCAGATAGTGATGGTAATGTGGAGTTAATCCTCTCTCTTCAGATAGTGATAGTGATGCAGAGGTAATCCTCTCTCTTCAGATAGTGAGAGTGCTAAGGAGGTAATCCTCTCTTCAGATAGTGATGGTGATGTGGAAGTAATCCTCTCTCTTCAGATAATGATGATGGTGTGGAGATAATCCTATCTCTTCAGATAGTGATGGTGATGTGGAGGTAATCCTCTCTCTTCAGATAGTGATAGTGATGTGGAGGTAATCCTCTCTCTTCAGATAGTGATGGTAATGTGAAGGTAATCCTCTCTCTTCAGATAGTGATAGGGATGTGGAGGTAATCCTTTCTCTTCAGATAGTGATAGTGATGCGGAGGTAAACATATCTCTTCAGATAGTGATAGTGATGCGGAGGTAATCATCTCTCTTCAGATAGTAATAGTGATGACGAGGTAATCCTCTCTCTTCAGATAGTGATGGTGATGTGGAGGTAACCCTCTCTCTTCAGATAATGATGATGATGTGGAGATTATCCTCTCTCTTCAGATAGTGATAGTGATGTGGAGGTAATCCTCTCTTCAGATAATGATGGTAATGTCGAGGCAATCATCTCTCTTCAGATAGTGATGGTGATGCAGAGGTCATCTTCTCTATTCAGATAGTGATGGTAATATGGAGGTAATCCTCTCTCTTCAGATAGTGATAGTGATGCGGAGGTAATCTTCTCTCTTCAGATAGTGATGATGATATGGAGGTAATCCTATCTCTTCAGATAGTGATAGTGATGCGTAGGTAATCGTCTCTCTTCAGATAGTGATGGTAATGTGGAGTTAATCCTCTCTCTTCAGATAGTGATAGTGTTATGGAGGTAATCCTCTCTCTTCAGATAGTGATAGTGATGTGGAGGTAATCCTATCTCTTCAGATAGTGATAGTGATGCGTAGGTAATCCTCTCTTCAGATAGTAAAAGTAATGAAGAGGAGATCCTCTTTCTTCAGATAGTGATAGTGATGTGGAGGTAATCCTCTCTCTTCAGATAGTGATAGTGATGTGGAGGTAATCCTATCTCTTCTGATAATGACAGTGATGTGGAGGTAATCGTCTCTCTTCAGATAGTGATGGTAATGTGGAGTTAATCCTCTCTCTTCAGATAGTGATAGTGATGCGGAGGTAGTCCTCTCTCTTCAGATAGTGAGAGTGCTAAGGAGGTAATCCTCTCTTCAGATAGTGATGGTGATGTGGAGGTAATCCTCTCTTCAGATAATGATGGTAATGTCGAGGCAATCATCTCTCTTCAGATAGTGATGGTGATGCAGAGGTCATCTTCTCTATTCAGATAGTGATGGTAATATGGAGGTAATCCTCTCTCTTCAGATAGTGATAGTGATGCGGAGGTAATCTTCTCTCTTCAGATAGTGATGATGATATGGAGGTAATCCTATCTCTTCAGATAGTGATAGTGATGCGTAGGTAATCGTCTCTCTTCAGATAGTGATGGTAATGTGGAGTTAATCCTCTCTCTTCAGATAGTGATAGTGTTATGGAGGTAATCCTCTCTCTTCAGATAGTGATAGTGATGTGGAGGTAATCCTATCTCTTCAGATAGTGATAGTGATGCGTAGGTAATCCTCTCTTCAGATAGTAAAAGTAATGAAGAGGAGATCCTCTTTCTTCAGATAGTGATAGTGATGTGGAGGTAATCCTCTCTCTTCAGATAGTGATAGTGATGTGGAGGTAATCCTATCTCTTCTGATAATGACAGTGATGTGGAGGTAATCGTCTCTCTTCAGATAGTGATGGTAATGTGGAGTTAATCCTCTCTCTTCAGATAGTGATAGTGATGCGGAGGTAGTCCTCTCTCTTCAGATAGTGAGAGTGCTAAGGAGGTAATCCTCTCTTCAGATAGTGATGGTGATGTGGAAGTAATCCTCTCTCTTCAGATAATGATGATGGTGTGGAGATAATCCTATCTCTTCAGATAGTGATGGTGATGTGGAGGTAATCCTCTCTCTTCAGATAGTGATAGTGATGTGGAGGTAATCCTCTCTCTTCAGATAGTGATGGTAATGTGAAGGTAATCCTCTCTCTTCAGATAGTGATAGGGATGTGGAGGTAATCCTTTCTCTTCAGATAGTGATAGTGATGCGGAGGTAAACATATCTCTTCAGATAGTGATAGTGATGCGGAGGTAATCATCTCTCTTCAGATAGTAATAGTGATGACGAGGTAATCCTCTCTCTTCAGATAGTGATGGTGATGTGGAGGTAACCCTCTCTCTTCAGATAATGATGATGATGTGGAGATTATCCTCTCTCTTCAGATAGTGATAGTGATGTGGAGGTAATCCTCTCTTCAGATAATGATGGTAATGTCGAGGCAATCATCTCTCTTCAGATAGTGATGGTGATGCAGAGGTCATCTTCTCTATTCAGATAGTGATGGTAATATGGAGGTAATCCTCTCTCTTCAGATAGTGATAGTGATGCGGAGGTAATCTTCTCTCTTCAGATAGTGATGATGATATGGAGGTAATCCTATCTCTTCAGATAGTGATAGTGATGCGTAGGTAATCGTCTCTCTTCAGATAGTGATGGTAATGTGGAGTTAATCCTCTCTCTTCAGATAGTGATAGTGTTATGGAGGTAATCCTCTCTCTTCAGATAGTGATAGTGATGTGGAGGTAATCCTATCTCTTCAGATAGTGATAGTGATGCGTAGGTAATCCTCTCTTCAGATAGTAAAAGTAATGAAGAGGAGATCCTCTTTCTTCAGATAGTGATAGTGATGTGGAGGTAATCCTCTCTCTTCAGATAGTGATAGTGATGTGGAGGTAATCCTATCTCTTCTGATAATGACAGTGATGTGGAGGTAATCGTCTCTCTTCAGATAGTGATGGTAATGTGGAGTTAATCCTCTCTCTTCAGATAGTGAGAGTGCTAAGGAGGTAATCCTCTCTTCAGATAGTGATGGTGATGTGGAAGTAATCCTCTCTCTTCAGATAATGATGATGGTGTGGAGATAATCCTATCTCTTCAGATAGTGATGGTGATGTGGAGGTAATCCTCTCTCTTCAGATAGTGATAGTGATGTGGAGGTAATCCTCTCTCTTCAGATAGTGATGGTAATGTGAAGGTAATCCTCTCTCTTCAGATAGTGATGATGATATGGAGGTAATCCTCTCTCTTCAGATAGTGATAGTGATGCGTAGGTAATCCTCTCTTCAGATAGTAAAAGTAATGAAGAGGAGATCCTCTTTCTTCAGATAGTGATAGTGATGTGGAGGTAATCCTCTCTCTGCAGATAGTGATAGTGATGTGGAGGTAATCCTCTCTCTTCAGATAGTTTTAGTGATGACGAGGTAATCCTCTCTCTTCAGATAGTGATAGTGATGTGGAGGTCATCCTCTCTCTTCAGATAGTTTTAGTGATGACGAGGTAATCCTCTCTCTTCAGATAGTGATGGTGATGTGGAGGTAATGCTCTCTCTTCAGATAGTGATAGTGATGCGGAGGTAATCCTCTCTCTTCAGATAGTGATAGTGATGTGGAGGTAATCCTCTCTCTTCAGATAGTTATAGTGATGAGGAGGTAATCCTCTCTCTTTAGATAGTGATAGTGATGTGGAGGTAATCCTCTCTCTTCAGATAGTGATGGTGATGTGAAGATAATCCTCTCTCTTCAGATAGTGATAGTAATGTGGAGGTAATCCTCTCTCTTCAGATAGTGATGGTAATGTGGAGGTAATCCTCTCTCTTCAGATAGTGATAGTGATGCGGAGGTAATCATCTCTCTTCAGATAGTGATAGTGATGCGGAGGTAATCCTCTCTCTTCAGATAGTGATAGTGATGACGAGGTGATCCTCTCTCTTCAGATAGTGATGGTGATGTGGAGATAATGCTCTCTCTTCAGATAGTGATGGTAATGTGGAGGTAATCCTCTCTCTTCAGATAGTGATAGTGATGTGGAGGTAATCCTTTCTCTTCAGATAGTGATATTGATGCAGCGGTAATCATCTCTCTTCAGATAGTGATTGTAATGTGGAGATAATCATCTCTCTTCAGAAGGTGATGGTTATGCGGAGGTAATCCTCTCTCTTCCGAAAGTGATGGTGATGCAGAGATAATCATCTCTCTTCAGATAGTGATTGTAATGCGGAGAAAATCATCTCTCTTCAGATGGTGATGGTTATGCGGAGATAATCATCTCTCTTCTGATAGTGATTGTAATGCGGAGGTAACCCATTCTCTTCAGATAGTTATGGTGATGCGGAGGTAATCATCTCTCTTCAGATAGTGATAGTGATGCGGAGGTAATCATCTCTTTTCAGATAGTGATGATGATGTGGAGTTAATCCTCTCTCTTCAGATAGTGATTGTAATGTGGAGATAATCATCTCTCTTCAGATGTTGATGGTTAAGCGGAGGTAATCCTCTCTCTTCTGAAAGTGATGGTGATGCAGAGATAATCATCTCTTTTCAGATAGTGATTGTAATGCGGAGATAATCATCTCTCTTCAGATTGTGATAGTGATGCGGAGGTAATCATCTCTCTTCAGATAGTGATAGTGATGACGAGGTAATCCTCTCTCTTCAGATAGTGATGGTGATGTGGAGGTAATCCTCTCTCTTCAGATAATGATGATGATGTGGAGATAATCCTCTCTCTTCAGATAGTGATAGTGATATGGAGGTAATCCTCTCTTCAGATAATGATGGTAATGTCGAGGCAATCATCTCTCTTCAAATAGTGATTGTAATGCGGAGATAATCATCTCTCTTCAGATGGTGATTTTTATGTGGAGATAATCATCTCTCTTCAGATAGTGATAGTGATGTGGAGGTAATCCTCTCTCTTCAGATAGTGATGGTATTGTGGTGGTAATCCTCTCTCTTTAGATAGTGATAGTGATATGGAGGTAATCCTCTCTCTTCAGACAGTGATAGTGATGTGGAGGTAATCCTCTCTCTTCAGATAGTGATAGTGATGTGGAGGTAATCCTCTCTCTTCAGATAGTGATAGTGATGAGGAGGTAATCCTCTCTCTTCAGATAGTGATGGTGATGTGGAGGTAATCCTCTGTCTTCAGATAGTGATAGTGATGTGGAGGTCATCCTCTCTCTTCAGATAGTTTTAGTGATGACGAGGTAGTCCTCTCTCTTCAGATAGTGATGGTGTTGTGGAGGTAATGCTCTCTCTTCAGATAGTGATAGTGATGCGTAGGTAATCCTCTCTTCAGATAGTAAAAGTAATGAAGAGGAGATCCTCTTTCTTCAGATAGTGATAGTGATGACGAGGTGATCCTCTCTCTTCAGATAGTGATGGTGATGTGGAGATAATGCTCTCTCTTCAGATAGTGATGGTAATGTGGAGGTAATCCTATCTCTTCAGATAGTGATAGTGATGCGTAGGTAATCCTCTCTTCAGATAGTAAAAGTAATGAAGAGGAGATCCTCTTTCTTCAGATAGTGATAGTGATGACGAGGTGATCCTCTCTCTTCAGATAGTGATGGTGATGTGGAGATAATGCTCTCTCTTCAGATAGTGATGGTAATGTGGAGGTAATCCTCTCTCTTCAGATAGTGATAGTGATGTGGAGGTAATCATCTCTCTTCAGATAGTGATAGTGATGCGGAGGTAATCTTCTCTTTTCAGATAGTGATGATGATGCAGAGGTAATCATCTCTCTTCAGATAGTGATTGTAATGTGGAGATAATCATCTCTCTTCAGATGTTGATGGTTAAGCGGAGGTAATCCTCTCTCTTCCGAAAGTGATGGTGATGCAGAGATAATCATCTGTTTTCAGATAGTGATTGTAATGCGGAGATAATCATCTCTCTTCAGATGGTGATTTTTATGTGGAGATAATCATCTCTCTTCAGATAGTGATAGTGATGTGGAGGTAATCCTCTCTCTTCAGATAGTGATGGTATTGTGGTGGTAATCCTCTCTCTTCAGATAGTGATAGTGATGCGGAGGTAATCCTCTCTCTTCAGATAGTGATAGTGATGTGGAGGTAATCCTCTCTCTTCAGATAGTGATAGTGATGAGGAGGTAATCCTCTCTCTTCAGATAGTGATAGTGATATGGAGGTAATCCTCTCTCTTCAGATAGTGATAGTGATGTGGAGGTAATCCTCTCTCTTCAGACAGTGATAGTGATATGGAGGTAATCCTATCTCTTCAGACAGTGATAGTGATGCGTAGGTAATCCTCTCTTCAGATAGTAAAAGTAATGAAGAGGAGATCCTCTTTCTTCAGATAGTGATAGTGATGACGAGGTGATCCTCTCTCTTCAGATAGTGATGGTGATGTGGAGATAATGCTCTCTCTTCAGATAGTGATGGTAATGTGGAGGTAATCCTCTCTCTTCAGATAGTGATAGTGATGTGGAGGTAATCCTTTCTCTTCAGATAGTGATAGTGATGCAGCGGTAATCATCTCTCTTCAGATAGTGATTGTAATGTGGAGATAATCATCTCTCTTCAGATGGTGATGGTTATGCGGAGGTAATCCTCTCTCTTCCGAAAGTGATGGTGATGCAGAGATAATCATCTCTCTTCAGATAGTGATTGTAATGCGGAGAAAATCATCTCTCTTCAGATGGTGATGGTTATGCGGAGATAATCATCTCTCTTCTGATAGTGATTGTAATGCGGAGGTAACCCATTCTCTTCAGATAGTTATGGTGATGCGGAGGTAATCATCTCTCTTCAGATAGTGATAGTGATGCGGAGGTAGTCCTCTCTCTTCAGATAGTGATAGTGCTAAGGAGGTAATCCTCTCTTCAGATAGTGATGGTGATGTGGAGGTAATCCTCTCTCTTCAGATAGTGATAGTAATGTGGAGGTAATCCTCTCTCTTCAGATAGTGATAGTGATGTGGAGGTAATCCTATCTCTTCAGACAGTGATAGTGATGCGGAGGTAATCCTCTCTCTTCAGATAGTGATAGTGATGTGGAGGTAATCTTCTCTCTTCAGATAGTGATAGTGATGTGGAGGTCATCCTCTCTCTTCAGATAGTTTTAGTGATGACGAGGTAATCCTCTCTCTTCAGATAGTGATGGTGATGTGGAGGTAATGCTCTCTCTTCAGATAGTGATAGTGATGCGGAGGTAATCCTCTCTCTTCAGATAGTGATAGTGATGTGGAGGTAATCCTCTCTCTTCAGATAGTGATGGTAATGTGGAGGTAATCCTCTCTCTTCAGATAGTGATAGTGATGTGGAGATTATGCTCTCTCTTCAGATAGTGATGGTGATGTGGAGGTAATCCTCTCTCTTCAGACAGTGATAGTGATGTGGAGGTAATCCTATCTCTTCAAATACTGATAGTTGTGCGGAGGTAATCCTCTCTCTTCAGATAGTGATAGTAATGTGGAGGTAATCCTCTCTCTTCAGATAGTGATAGTGATGAGGAGGTAATCCTCTCTCTTCAGATAGTGATAGTGATGTGGAGGTAATCCTCTCTCTTCAGATAGTGATAATGATATGGAGGTAAACCTCTCTCTTCAGATAGTGATGGTGATGTGGAGTTAATCCTCTCTCTTCAGATAGTGATAGTGATGCAGAGGTAATCATCTCTCTTCAGATAGTGATAGTGATGCGTAGGTAATCCTTCTCTTCAGATAGTGATGGTGATGTGGAGTTAATCATCTCTCTTCAGATAGTGATGGTGATGTGGAGGTAATCTTCTCTCTTCAGATAGTGATAGTGATGTGGAGGTCATCCTCTCTCTTCAGATAGTTTTAGTGATGACGAGGTAATCCTCTCTCTTCAGATAGTGATGGTGATGTGGAGGTAATCCTCTCTCTTCAGATAATGATGATGATGTGGAGATAATCCTCTCTCTTCAGATAGTGATAGTGATATGGAGGTAATCCTCTCTTCAGATAATGATGGTAATGTCGAGGCAATCATCTCTCTTCAGATAGTGATGGTGATGCAGAGGTAATCTTCTCTATTCAGATAGTGATGGTAATGTGGAGGTAATCCTCTCTCTTCAGATAGTGATAGTGATGTGGAGGTAATCCTTTCCCTTCAGATAGTGATAGTGATGCGGAGGTAATCCTCTCTCTTCAGATAGTGAAAGTGATGTGGAGGTAATCCTCTCTCTTCAGCTAGTGATGGTGATGTGGAGATAATCCTCTCTCTTCAGATAGTGATGGTGATGTGGAGGTAATCCTCTCTCTTCAGATAGTGATGGTAATGTGGAGGTAATCCTCTCTCTTCAGATAGTGATAGTGATGCGGAGGTAATCATCTCTCTTCAGATAGTGATAGTGATGCGGAGGTAATCTTCTCTTTTCAGATAGTGATGATGATGCAGAGGTAATCATCTCTCTTCAGATAGTGATTGTAATGTGGAGATAATCATCTCTCTTCAGATGTTGATGGTTAAGCGGAGGTAATCCTCTCTCTTCCGAAAGTGATGGTGATGCAGAGATAATCATCTGTTTTCAGATAGTGATTGTAATGCGGAGATAATCATCTCTCTTCAGATGGTGATTTTTATGTGGAGATAATCATCTCTCTTCTTATAGTGATAGTGATGTGGAGGTAATCCTATCTCTTCAGATAGTGATGGTATTGTGGTGGTAATCCTCTCTCTTTAGATAGTGATAGTGATATGGAGGTAATCCTCTCTCTTCAGACAGTGATAGTGATGTGGAGGTAATCCTATCTCTTCAAATACTGATAGTTGTACGGAGGTAATCCTCTCTCTTCAGATAGTGATGGTGATGTGGAGGTAATCCTCTCTCTTCAGACAGTGATAGTGATGTGGAGGTAATCCTATCTCTTCAAATACTGATAGTTGTGCGGAGGTAATCCTCTCTCTTCAGATAGTGATAGTAATGTGGAGGTAATCCTCTCTCTTCAGATAGTGATAGTGATGAGGAGGTAATCCTCTCTCTTCAGATAGTGATAGTGATGTGGAGGTAATCCTCTCTCTTCAGATAGTGATAATGATATGGAGGTAAACCTCTCTCTTCAGATAGTGATGGTGATGTGGAGTTAATCCTCTCTCTTCAGATAGTGATAGTGATGCAGAGGTAATCATCTCTCTTCAGATAGTGATAGTGATGCGTAGGTAATCCTTCTCTTCAGATAGTGATGGTGATGTGGAGTTAATCCTCTCTCTTCAGATAGTGATGGTGATGTGGAGGTAATCTTCTCTCTTCAGATAGTGATAGTGATGTGGAGGTCATCCTCTCTCTTCAGATAGTTTTAGTGATGACGAGGTAATCCTCTCTCTTCAGATAGTGATGGTGATGTGGAGGTAATCCTCTCTCTTCAGATAATGATGATGATGTGGAGATAATCCTCTCTCTTCAGATAGTGATAGTGATATGGAGGTAATCCTCTCTTCAGATAATGATGGTAATGTCGAGGCAATCATCTCTCTTCAGATAGTGATGGTGATGCAGAGGTAATCTTCTCTATTCAGATAGTGATGGTAATGTGGAGGTAATCCTCTCTCTTCAGATAGTGATAGTGATGTGGAGGTAATCCTTTCCCTTCAGATAGTGATAGTGATGCGGAGGTAATCCTCTCTCTTCAGATAGTGAAAGTGATGTGGAGGTAATCCTCTCTCTTCAGCTAGTGATGGTGATGTGGAGATAATCCTCTCTCTTCAGATAGTGATGGTGATGTGGAGGTAATCCTCTCTCTTCAGATAGTGATGGTAATGTGGAGGTAATCCTCTCTCTTCAGATAGTGATAGTGATGCGGAGGTAATCATCTCTCTTCAGATAGTGATAGTGATGCGGAGGTAATCTTCTCTTTTCAGATAGTGATGATGATGCAGAGGTAATCATCTCTCTTCAGATAGTGATTGTAATGTGGAGATAATCATCTCTCTTCAGATGTTGATGGTTAAGCGGAGGTAATCCTCTCTCTTCCGAAAGTGATGGTGATGCAGAGATAATCATCTGTTTTCAGATAGTGATTGTAATGCGGAGATAATCATCTCTCTTCAGATGGTGATTTTTATGTGGAGATAATCATCTCTCTTCTTATAGTGATAGTGATGTGGAGGTAATCCTATCTCTTCAGATAGTGATGGTATTGTGGTGGTAATCCTCTCTCTTTAGATAGTGATAGTGATATGGAGGTAATCCTCTCTCTTCAGACAGTGATAGTGATGTGGAGGTAATCCTATCTCTTCAAATACTGATAGTTGTACGGAGGTAATCCTCTCTCTTCAGATAGTGATGGTGATGTGGAGGTAATCCTTTCCCTTCAGATAGTGATAGTGATGTGGAGGTAATCCTATCTCTTCAGATAGTGATAGTGATGTGGGGGTAATCCTTTCCCTTCAGATATTGATAGTGATGTGGAGGTAAACCTCTCTCTTCAGATAGTGATGGTGATGTGGAGTTAATCCTCTCTCTTCAGAGAGTGATGGTAATGTGGAGGTAATCCTTTCTCTTCAGATAGTTATAGTAATGTGGAGGTAATCATCTCTCTTCAGATAGTGATTGTGATGTGGAGGTAATCCTCTGTCTTCAGATAGTGATAGTGATGTGGAGGTAATCCTCTCTCTTCAGATAGTGATAGTGATGTGGAGGTAATCCTCTCTCTTCAGATAGTGATAGTGATGAGGAGGTAATCCTCTCTCTTCAGATAGTGATGGTGATGTGGAGGTAATCCTCTGTCTTCAGATAGTGATAGTGATGTGGAGGTCATCCTCTCTCTTCAGATAGTTTTAGTGATGACGAGGTAGTCCTCTCTCTTCAGATAGTGATGGTGATGTGGAGGTAATGCTCTCTCTTCAGATAGTGATAGTGATGCGGAGGTAATCCTCTCTCTTCAGATAGTGATAGTGATGTGGAGGTAATCCTCTCTCTTCAGATAGTGATAGTGATGAGGAGGTAAATCTCTCTCTTCAGATAGTGATAGTGATATGGAGGTAATCCTCTCTCTTCAAATACTGATAGTTGTACGGAGGTAATCCTCTCTCTTCAGATAGTGATGGTGATGTGGAGGTAATCCTTTCCCTTCAGATAGTGATAGTGATGTGGAGGTAATCCTATCTCTTCAGATAGTGATAGTGATGTGGGGGTAATCCTTTCCCTTCAGATAGTGATAGTGATGTGGAGGTAATCCTCTCTCTTCAGACAGTGATAGTGATGTGGAGGTAATCCTCTCTCTTCAGATAGTGATAGTGATGTGGAGGTAATCCTCTCTCTTCAGATAGTGATAGTGATGTGGAGGTAATCCTCTCTCTTCAGATAGTGATAGTGATGAGGAGGTAATCCTCTCTCTTCAGATAGTGATAGTGATATGGAGGTAATCCTCTCTCTTCAGATAGTGATAGTGATGTGGAGGTAATCCTCTCTCTTCAGATAGTGATAGTGATGCGGAGGTAATCTTCTCTCTTCAGATAGTGATGATGATATGGAGGTAATCCTATCTCTTCAGATAGTGATGGTATTGTGGTGGTAATCCTCTCTCTTTAGATAGTGATAGTGATATGGAGGTAATCCTCTCTCTTCAGACAGTGATAGTGATGTGGAGGTAATCCTATCTCTTCAAATACTGATAGTTGTACGGAGGTAATCCTCTCTCTTCAGATAGTGATGGTGATGTGGAGGTAATCCTTTCCCTTCAGATAGTGATAGTGATGTGGAGGTAATCCTATCTCTTCAGATAGTGATAGTGATGTGGGGGTAATCCTTTCCCTTCAGATATTGATAGTGATGTGGAGGTAAACCTCTCTCTTCAGATAGTGATGGTGATGTGGAGTTAATCCTCTCTCTTCAGAGAGTGATTGTAATGTGGAGGTAATCCTTTCTCTTCAGATAGTTATAGTAATGTGGAGGTAATCATCTCTCTTCAGATAGTGATTGTGATGTGGAGGTAATCCTCTGTCTTCAGATAGTGATAGTGATGTGGAGGTAATCCTCTCTCTTCAGATAGTGATAGTGATGTGGAGGTAATCCTCTCTCTTCAGATAGTGATAGTGATGAGGAGGTAATCCTCTCTCTTCAGATAGTGATGGTGATGTGGAGGTAATCCTCTGTCTTCAGATAGTGATAGTGATGTGGAGGTCATCCTCTCTCTTCAGATAGTTTTAGTGATGACGAGGTAGTCCTCTCTCTTCAGATAGTGATGGTGATGTGGAGGTAATGCTCTCTCTTCAGATAGTGATAGTGATGCGGAGGTAATCCTCTCTCTTCAGATAGTGATAGTGATGTGGAGGTAATCCTCTCTCTTCAGATAGTGATAGTGATGAGGAGGTAATCCTCTCTCTTCAGATAGTGATAGTGATATGGAGGTAATCCTCTCTCTTCAGATAGTGATAGTGATGTGGAGGTAATCCTCTCTCTTCAGACAGTGATAGTGATGTGGAGGTAATCCTCTCTCTTCAGATAGTGATAGTGATGTGGAGGTAATCCTCTCTCTTCAGATAGTGATAGTGATGTGGAGGTAATCCTCTCTCTTCAGATAGTGATAGTGATGAGGAGGTAATCCTCTCTCTTCAGATAGTGATAGTGATATGGAGGTAATCCTCTCTCTTCAGATAGTGATAGTGATGTGGAGGTAATCCTCTCTCTTCAGATAGTGATAGTGATGCGGAGGTAATCTTCTCTCTTCAGATAGTGATGATGATATGGAGGTAATCCTATCTCTTCAGATAGTGATAGTGATGCGTAGGTAATCCTCTCTTCAGATAGTAAAAGTAATGAAGAGGAGATCCTCTTTCTTCAGATAGTGATAGTGATGACGAGGTGATCCTCTCTCTTCAGATAGTGATGGTGATGTGGAGGTAATCCTCTCTCTTCAGACAGTGATAGTGATGTGGAGGTAATCCTATCTCTTCAAATACTGATAGTTGTGCGGAGGTAATCCTCTCTCTTCAGATAGTGATGGTGATGTGGAGGTAATCCTTTCCCTTCAGATAGTGATAGTGATGTGGAGGTAATCCTATCTCTTCAGATAGTGATAGTGATGTGGAGGTAATCCTTTCCCTTCAGATAGTGATAGTGATGTGGAGGTAAACCTCTCTCTTCAGATAGTGATGGTGATGTGGAGTTAATCCTCTCTCTTCAGAGAGTGATTGTAATGTGGAGGTAATCCTTTCTCTTCAGATAGTTATAGTAATGTGGAGGTAATCATCTCTCTTCAGATAGTGATTGTGATGTGGAGGTAATCCTCTGTCTTCAGATAGTGATAGTGATGTGGAGGTAATCCTCTCTCTTCAGATAGTGATAGTGATGTGGAGGTAATCCTATCTCTTTAAATACTGATAGTTGTGCGGAGTTAATCCTCTCTCTTCAGATAGTGATGGTGATGTGGAGGTAATCCTTTCCCTTCAGATAGTGATAGTGATGTGGAGGTAATCCTTTCCCTTCAGATAGTGATAGTGATGTGGAGGTAAACCTCTCTCTTCAGATAGTGATGGTGATGTGGAGTTAATCCTCTCTCTTCAGAGAGTGATTGTAATGTGGAGGTAATCCTTTCTCTTCAGATAGTTATAGTAATGTGGAGGTAATCATCTCTCTTCAGATAGTGATTGTGATGTGGAGGTAATCCTCTGTCTTCAGATAGTGATAGTGATGTGGAGGTAATCCTCTCTCTTCAGATAGTGATAGTGATGTGGAGGTAATCCTCTCTCTTCAGATAGTGATAGTGATGAGGAGGTAATCCTCTCTCTTCAGATAGTGATAGTGATGTGGAGGTAATCCTTTCCCTTCAGATAGTGATAGTGATGTGGAGGTAAACCTCTCTCTTCAGATAGTGATGGTGATGTGGAGTTAATCCTCTCTCTTCAGAGAGTGATTGTAATGTGGAGGTAATCCTTTCTCTTCAGATAGTGATAGTAATATGGAGGTAATCCTCTCTCTTCAGATAGTGATAGTGATGTGGAGGTAATCCTCTCTCTTCAGACAGTGATAGTGATGTGGAGGTAATCCTCTCTCTTCAGATAGTGATAGTGATGTGGAGGTAATCCTCTCTCTTCAGATAGTGATAGTGATGTGGAGGTAATCCTCTCTCTTCAGATAGTGATAGTGATGAGGAGGTAATCCTCTCTCTTCAGATAGTGATAGTGATATGGAGGTAATCCTCTCTCTTCAGATAGTGATAGTGATGTGGAGGTAATCCTCTCTCTTCAGATAGTGATAGTGATGCGGAGGGAATCTTCTCTCTTCAGATAGTGATGATGATATGGAGGTAATCCTATCTCTTCAGATAGTGATAGTGATGCGTAGGTAATCCTCTCTTCAGATAGTAAAAGTAATGAAGAGGAGATCCTCTTTCTTCAGATAGTGATAGTGATGACGAGGTGATCCTCTCTCTTCAGATAGTGATGGTGATGTGGAGGTAATCCTCTCTTCAGACAGTGATAGTGATGTGGAGGTAATCCTATCTCTTCAAATACTGATAGTTGTGCGGAGGTAATCCTCTCTCTTCAGATAGTGATGGTGATGTGGAGGTAATCCTTTCCCTTCAGATAGTGATAGTGATGTGGAGGTAATCCTGTCTCTTCAGATAGTGATAGTGATGTGGAGGTAATCCTTTCCCTTCAGATAGTGATAGTGATGTGGAGGTAAACCTCTCTCTTCAGATAGTGATGGTGATGTGGAGTTAATCCTCTCTCTTCAGAGAGTGATTGTAATGTGGAGGTAATCCTTTCTCTTCAGATAGTTATAGTAATGTGGAGGTAATCATCTCTCTTCAGATAGTGATAGTGATGTGGAGGTAATCCTCTCTCTTCAGATAGTGATAGTGATGAGGAGGTAATCCTCTCTCTTCAGATAGTGATAGTGATGTGGAGGTAATCCTTTCCCTTCAGATAGTGATAGTGATGTGGAGGTAAACCTCTCTCTTCAGATAGTGATGGTGATGTGGAGTTAATCCTCTCTCTTCAGAGAGTGATTGTAATGTGGAGGTAATCCTTTCTCTTCAGATAGTTATAGTAATGTGGAGGTAATCATCTCTCTTCAGATAGTGATTGTGATGTGGAGGTAATCCTCTGTCTTCAGATAGTGATAGTGATGTGGAGGTAATCCTCTCTCTTCAGATAGTGATAGTGATGTGGAGGTCATCCTCTCTCTTCAGATAGTGATAGTGATGAGGAGGTAATCCTCTCTCTTCAGATAGTGATAGTGATATGGAGGTAATCCTCTCTCTTCAGATAGTGATAGTGATGTGGAGGTAATCCTCTCTCTTCAGATAGTGATAGTGATGCGGAGGTAATCTTCTCTCTTCAGATAGTGATGATGATATGGAGGTAATCCTATCTCTTCAGATAGTGATAGTGATGCG
This sequence comes from Coregonus ussuriensis, assembly GCA_031479575.1. Lineage (NCBI taxonomy): Eukaryota > Metazoa > Chordata > Actinopteri > Salmoniformes > Salmonidae > Coregonus > Coregonus ussuriensis. The sequence goes on along the minus strand of CM062475.1, from coordinate 41,234,811 downwards.
TAGGTAATCCTCTCTTCAGATAGTAAAAGTAATGAAGAGGAGATCCTCTTTCTTCAGATAGTGATAGTGATGACGAGGTGATCCTCTCTCTTCAGATAGTGATGGTGATGTGGAGGTAATCCTCTCTTCAGACAGTGATAGTGATGTGGAGGTAATCCTATCTCTTCAAATACTGATAGTTGTGCGGAGGTAATCCTCTCTCTTCAGATAGTGATGGTGATGTGGAGGTAATCCTTTCCCTTCAGATAGTGATAGTGATGTGGAGGTAATCCTATCTCTTCAGATAGTGATAGTGATGTGGAGGTAATCCTTTCCCTTCAGATAGTGATAGTGATGTGGAGGTAAACCTCTCTCTTCAGATAGTGATGGTGATGTGGAGTTAATCCTCTCTCTTCAGAGAGTGATTGTAATGTGGAGGTAATCCTTTCTCTTCAGATAGTTATAGTAATGTGGAGGTAATCATCTCTCTTCAGATAGTGATTGTGATGTGGAGGTAATCCTCTGTCTTCAGATAGTGATAGTGATGTGGAGGTAATCCTTTCTCTTCAGATAGTTATAGTAATGTGGAGGTAATCATCTCTCTTCAGATAGTGATTGTGATGTGGAGGTAATCCTCTGTCTTCAGATAGTGATAGTGATGTGGAGGTAATCCTCTCTCTTCAGATAGTGATAGTGATGTGGAGGTAATCCTCTCTCTTCAGATAGTGATAGTGATGAGGAGGTAATCCTCTCTCTTCAGATAGTGATAGTGATGTGGAGGTAATCCTTTCCCTTCAGATAGTGATAGTGATGTGGAGGTAAACCTCTCTCTTCAGATAGTGATGGTGATGTGGAGTTAATCCTCTCTCTTCAGAGAGTGATTGTAATGTGGAGGTAATCCTTTCTCTTCAGATAGTTATAGTAATGTGGAGGTAATCATCTCTCTTCAGATAGTGATTGTGATGTGGAGGTAATCCTCTGTCTTCAGATAGTGATAGTGATGTGGAGGTAATCCTCTCTCTTCAGATAGTGATAGTGATGTGGAGGTCATCCTCTCTCTTCAGATAGTGATAGTGATGAGGAGGTAATCCTCTCTCTTCAGATAGTGATGGTGATGTGGAGGTAATCCTCTGTCTTCAGATAGTGATAGTGATGTGGAGGTCATCCTCTCTCTTCAGATAGTTTTAGTGATGACGAGGTAGTCCACTCTCTTCAGATAGTGATGGTGATGTGGTGGTAATGCTCTCTCTTCAGATAGTGATAGTGATGCGGAGGTAATCCTCTCTCTTCAGATAGTGATAGTGATGTGGAGGTAATCCTCTCTCTTCAGATAGTGATAGTGATGAGGAGGTAATCCTCTCTCTTCAGATAGTGATAGTGATATGGAGGTAATCCTCTCTCTTCAGATAGTGATAGTGATGTGGAGGTAATCCTCTCTCTTCAGATAGTGATAGTGATGCGGAGGTAATCTTCTCTCTTCAGATAGTGATGATGATATGGAGGTAATCCTATCTCTTCAGATAGTGATAGTGATGCGTAGGTAATCCTCTCTTCAGATAGTAAAAGTAATGAAGAGGAGATCCTCTTTCTTCAGATAGTGATAGTGATGACGAGGTGATCCTCTCTCTTCAGATAGTGATGGTGATGTGGAGATAATGCTCTCTCTTCAGATAGTGATGGTAATGTGGAGGTAATCCTCTCTCTTCAGATAGTGATAGTGATGTGGAGGTAATCCTTTCTC